>CM036243.1:34904902-34969902 GCA_020698575.1 Bostrychus sinensis | reverse complement strand
GTCCGGGACTCACATGCACGCCCAGCCTCACGTGCACGCCTAGCAGGAGGAGGCCCGAGCGTTGTTCGAGCGCTCCCCGGACGCCGTGCACGAGTCGAGCTGCAGCCGGAGCAGGAGACAAGACTCTGAAGGGAAAGTCTAAAAAAGGTCTGAAAGTTCGTCTGAGTAAACTTTTCAGGACCAAGAGCTGCAGCGGCTCCACGCACCTCCTGGACAAACGGCCCTCCATGACCTCCGTGTCTTCAGCCAACAGCCTCCTGGACGTGGGCTCAGAGCAGGACGCGCACAGGTCAGAGGTCACGCACTGTCCCAGTGAAGCCTATTCTCACTGTACTCTGATTGTACTTTCACTGTACTTTCACTGTACTCTCACTGCACTTTCACTGTACTCTCACTGTTCATTTACTGTTCACTCACTGTACTCTGATTGTACTTTCACTGTACTTTCACTGTACTCTCACTGTACACTCACTGTACTCTGATTGTACTTTCACTTACTTTCACTGTACTCTCACTGCACTTTCACTGTACTCTCACTGTTCACTCACTGTACTCTCACTGTACTCTCACTGTTCATTTACTGTTCACTCACTGTACTCTGATTGTACTTTCACTGTACTTTCACTGTACACTCACTGTACTTTCACTGTACACTCACTGTACTTTCACTGTACACTCACTGTACTCTCACTGTACACTCACTGTACTCTCAATGTACACTCACTGTACTCTGACTGTACACTCACTGTACTCTCACTGCACTCTGACTGTACACTCACTGTACTCTCACTGCACTCTGACTGTACACTCACTGTACTCTGATTGTACTCTCACTGTACTCTCACTGTTCATTTACTGTTCACTCACTGTACTCTGATTGTACTTTCACTGTACTTTCACTGTACACTCACTGTACTTTCACTGTACACTCACTGTACTCTCACTGCACTCTGACTGTACTCTCACTGTACTCTAATTGTACTTGCACTGTACTCTCAATGTACACTCACTGTACTCTCACTGCACTCTGACTGTACTTTCACTGCACTCTGACTGTACTTTCACTGCACTCTGACTGTACTTTCACTGTACTCTCACTGTACTCTCACTGCACTCTGACTGTACTTTCACTGTACTCTGATTGTACTTGCACTGTACTCCCAATGTACACTCACTGTACTTTCACTGCACTCTGACTGTACTTTCACTGCACTCTGACTGTACTTTCACTGCACTCTGACTGTACTTTCACTGGACTCTCACTGTACTCTCACTGCACTCTGACTGTACACTCACTGTACTTTCACTGTACTCTCACTGCACTCTGACTGTACACTCACTGTAATCTCACTGCACTCTGACTGTACTCTCACTGTACTCTCACTGCACTCTGACTGTACTCTCACTGTACTCTCACTGTACCCTCACTGTTCACTCACTGTACTCTCACTGTACTTTCACTGTACTCTCACTACTCTCGCTGTACTCTCACTGCACTTTCACTGTACTCTCACTGTTCATTTACTGTCCACTCACTGTACTTTCACTGTACTCTCACTGCACTTTTACTGTTCACTCACTGTACTCTCACTGCACACTCACTGCACACTCACTGCACTGGCACTGAGCAGGGCTTTAATCTAAGGCAAGGAAAAACAGTTAGCGGTTAGCTCACATATTATAAACAATGACTCGGCCACAGTTGGACTCAAACATTTACAATAAATATTTGAGGATCTCAAGCACCAAACCAGGCCACTCGCTCTGTTATTCAAAGCTCCACCCATTTGTCCAAAACCAAGATGCTGGTTAAGTGCTAAGACATTAAAACACTGCTGCTGTTACCGGAAAATGGGCTGCTTCACAGTCTGTGTTTACAAAGATCTCTACACACCGTGCCTTTAATTAAATCAGCTCTTGTAATGTTTACCTCATCTCTGACAGCGCTGCTCTGTTACTAACTTTTCCTTTTCTCTAACCCTCTTGCTGTCTTCTGCCTGTCTCCTGTGTGGTTGGAGCAGCCAGCCCAGACTGACCCGGGCCCACAGTGCCTTCTCCCCTGCTGCCCTCTCTGCTTCACTCGCTGCTTTTGCTGGTAAGGGCTCACACCTTTAGCTTGAGCGGCATTAACTACAGCAGTAACATGTCCCTTGCACGAAACAGACCATAGCAGGAAAATATGTGAATGAAATTAGTAATATAACGTAGGCTACATGTGTTGTTTGTAGCAGTATTTGTCTGACTCTCTCTGCACAGATTTCCAGCTTTTTACCTTGTACTTGTGCCCCACTAAGTCTCCATTTGCTTGTCACTGTACTAAAAAAATGCAGCTTTAAATTGCAGGTGTCTGTATTATGCTTTTTTCAGGCTTTTTGAAATAGTTTAGGGCTCCTTTGCATTAGTATTTCACGATTATGGATAACATCTTCTTTTGGGGAGCAGGTATGTTTTTGAGAAGGAAACGACATTATAACATGGTTAAAAGCTCAAAAAAGTCATTTTAGCAGAATAGGGGACCTTTAACTTTATAATTTTTGTGAAACACCTGGCAGTCAGTACGTTTTTTTACACAGCTTTACTCTCAAGAGAGAATCAAACCGTTAAGTATTAGTATTGATTGCTGGGCGAAGCTAATAAACTTGGAAAAATACTCAATGCATAATTTATCATCCACTTCTAGCATCAAGACTGTTCAGTATAAATCTGATTACCGACATGGTGTATGCTTGTTTGTAGCTCAATTAGGTTTGTTGTCAGTGGCTGATATTGTCTGAAGTAATTAAGGATCTGCTCTCCATCAAAGTTAAAGTGGTTATAAGCCAAATGTTTACAGCAACAACTGTGGTAACTCCTAAAGAGGTGATATAGGCCTAGTGTCAGGACCGTACTAATGGAGAGCAAGACCAGTCCGAGTCCAGAGTGAACCGAGACCAAGACAAGGCCAAAGCTTTTGGGGTTCGAGGCCGAGACTTTTAAGAACAGAGACGAGTCGAGACTGAGACAAAAATAAACCAAGACCAGGTCGAGACCAAACCCTGGAAAACAACAGTAAATAAATGGGAAAAGTAAAAATAAAAAAAAATAAATAAATAAAAAAACTAATGCAAAAAAAATAAAAATAAAATAAAATAAAATCTCTAAAAAAAATAAATGGTAAAAATAAATCTCTGAGACTCAGACAAGACAGAGCAAAATTTGATTCAAGACGAGACTTTTAAGAACAGAGACGAGTCGAGACTGAGACCAAAATAAACCGAGACCAGGTCGAGACCAAACCCTGGAAAACAACAGTAAATAAATGGGAAAAGTAAAAAAAAAAAAAAAAAAAAAAAACTAATGGAAAAAAAATTAAAAATAAATAAATAAAAAAATAAAATAAAATCTCTAAAAAAATAAATGGTAAAAATAAATCTCTGAGACTCAGACAAGACAGAGCAAAATTGGATTTAAGACCAAGACTCTAAAAAAATGGTCTCAAAACGGTCTCAAGCTACAACACCAATATCGGCCAATTACTCCTAAACCTACATTATGCAAAATTTACTTTTTTGAGCTTTTAACCATGTTATAATGTTCCCTCATCAAAAACAGACCTGGAGTAGTATTTCGTTTCATTCACATGTTTGAGTAATCCTGTATGCTGAGGCGCGGCCCTTCTGCAGAGCTGAAAACGCTCGGTCTCACGGATCTACTTGGAAATGTGAAACCAGGAAGTGCTCTAAAGCGCATACACTGTCACTGGACTCATTCTGATCATTTCAGTGCTTCAACTGTGTCACTATGAAGCAGTCAGCTCATTTATCTATCTGGTAGCTTCATGTTGCTAATAGCTGTTCTCTGCAAAGTCAAAGTAACAGCTCCCCAACAGAAGAAGTTTTCCATACATATATATTATTTTAAGTTATAAACCCTGAAATACCAATGCACAGGAGTCCAACAATAGTTCAAAAAGCCTGAAAAAAGCATAATATGGGAGCTTTAATCTAAACCCAGGTGCACAGGCTCCACACAGAAACGTGTTTAAACTGATGCAGCGAATGGAAGCTCGTGGGTGAGAGGTGACAGAGCTGGCTTTGCTAAAATAAATTGTGCTGAGTTGAGAGAAATGGTCCCTCTTCACCTCCACAGGGCCCAGAGTTCCACCGCTGCTGTCCTACATCACACCGAGGAACGGGCTTTAAAATACTACACATACAAGAACAGTCAGAGTCCTGAGTCCTGGTCTAAGACTCGGTTTAGTCCTGAGTCTGAGCAGTCACTGAGCTTTGTTTTTAGACTTGTGCCTGGTTAAGGCTTGATACTACTGCTGCTACTATTACTACTACCACAACTACTGCTACTTTTACTACTATTACTGCCACTACTCCTAGTACTACTGCTGCTGCTACTACTAATACTTCTACTACAACTATTGTTACTATTAATACTACTGCTACCACTACTAAAGCTACTACAACCACTAGTACTTCAACTACTGCTGCTACTTTAACTACTGAACTTAACTACCACAACTCCTACTACTACTACTTCTAGTACTACTAATATAACAACTACTGCTACTATTAATACTGCTACTACTGTTTCTACTGTTGATACTGCTGCTGCTGTTAGTACTATTGCTACTACTCCAACTATTACTACTACTACTGTTACTACAACTATAGCTAGTGCTATTACTACTGGTACTACCACCACCCCTAGTTTGCTACTACTACTACTACTTTAACCACTGCCATTACTACTACCTTTGCTGCTACTTTAACTACTGCTGCTACTATCACTACTACAACTACTATTCACTATACTACTACTACTACTACTTCTACTACCCCCACTACTTCTACTACTACTACTAGTACAACAACTACTTCTATTACTACTACTACTGCTACTATTACCATTTCTACAACTGTTACTATTAATAGTTCTACTGCAACTACTGCGACGTTTACCGCTACAAGTGTTAGCATTTCTACTACTACTTTTGAAAACTCAAGTGGTATTTGTTGTCTTTTATGGCTTTGACCCTCTGAGGCTTCTGTAGTTTATGATCTTGTCCTGTTTTTGTCACTATTCCTAGATTTGTTCTGGTTTGAGTGAGTTATATTCTGTTTTGACCTAAATACTGTAACTACTTTAGAAATATTAACATTTGTGTACACATTAATTATTATTATCATGATATTTATTTATCTTTTTAAACAAATCTTGGTCGCCTCTAGAACAGAAGCACATTTTACAACCTTTAAAAACATTATGTGACCAAAAGAGAACATTTTTAGTCAGTACTGAGTGAAGACTGTTGCCATCTCTTGAACAGAAACAAAGGAAAAAAGCTGTTTACTTCCTTAAACGTTTTGTATGATGCCATTTTACTACAAAATGAAAAAAGTCTGTGAGAAATCAGTGGAAACAGAGCTGTATACTGTTTTTTTGGATAAATGAATGAGAGCTGACTGGATGTAGAGGGCTTGTTGGTTGGTCGGTGCTTCCTGGAGTGGGACTGAGCGTTAATAAATAAAACAAAACACAACTCCAGGTCTGTTTTTGATGGGGGAACAACATTATAACATGGGAGAAAGCTCAGAAAAGTCTATTTTTAATAATATATCCCCTTTAAAGACAACAAAAAATAAATTAAGTGCAAGTTTATGTCAAATCCAGGACATCTGCTCTCTGGACATGTAGTAATTTTGGCACTTACTCTCACAACTTTACTGAAAACACCATACGATGGCAATAATATTTAAATATTTGCACGTCATTGACTACGCATGTACCAAATGTATTTTTACGTGCAACACAAAAGGCTTTTCGGGGATCAACATTTTTTAGCTGAGTTAGACAGAACTAAAGCTGCAACTTATCTGTTATCCATTATGTGCAAATAAAGAGACTCATCGTCAGTGTTACTGCTCTGTACCAGTGGGGATTTTTCTAAATGTAGCAAAGGCAGAGTTTAGTTTTACTTTTACAAACCCACTGTGTCTCATTACAGTGAATGTGGAGCGGGAGGTTTGTCTTTATGGCGATGGTCAGGTTGATTAGCTCTGTGTAATTCTTCCATAAACATCCTCCTCCTCCTGCTGCGGCTCAAGGGAAACAAAAACACATTTTACTGCTGCTCTCGGGGGTTTTCTTTAGCAAAACAAGAAATGGAGGTATTTTATAAAAAAGATTAAAGATTAAACCAGGACAAGATCTTTACACTTCCATTTTTCACTGTTGTAATGTAACTCGAAACTTTTACTCAACTCATTTCATTTTTGAAGACCTTATACTTTTTTGTGCACATTTTCTGAAATCTACTTTAATTTGAGGAAACGAAAGAAAACAAAACAAAAAAATGTTGCTTTTCGCTCTCATCTCACAGCCAGAAGGTCTAGGGTTTGATCCCAGGTAGTACTTTATGTAGTAGTAGTAGTAGAGTTTGTGGTGTATTTGCTAAAGAGAAAAAAAGTGTCTTAACCTTTAATCATACACATTTTTGTGTTTGTTGCTTGTATTTTTGAGCATATTTCATACTTTTTTAATGTGTATGATGATAATTTAATTTTATATTTTATGTATGATAAAGACAGATGCTGGTTTAAAGAATAAAAAAACTTTTTAAAAATGTATGTGTAGTTATAATAAGTATAAGTTGATTTTTTTATGAAAACGTGTGAAGGAGCCTTAATGTGAGTATTTGATGTAACAAAAATAAATAAAAATGCATACAAATACATTTTGCTGATAATCTTTCAGATACACCAGGCTGCAATAATGAAATCATAATCCAGTTAATTCATTAGGATATTGAAGATTATTCATTTTTGGTGTTTTTAGAGAATAAAATGGAGTACCAGTATGACAAAAACTTAGGTCAAAAATAAACAAAAATCATGCATTTTTGATATCTATGATAAGGGCAGATGCTGGTTTAAGGAAAAAATAAATAAAAAGAAAAAAAAGCAATAATCATCTTTTTTATAGCTTAACATATTTATGTGCAAAAGCAGCCCAACATAACTATTGTGAAGGTGCATTTAAGAGTTGACCTGTAAAGTCCTGTTTGAGCACATTGTGGTTTTGTCTCTGTGTGCTGCAGGTGAGACGGTGTCGCTGGTGGATGTGGACATTTCTCGAAGAGGGACCAACACTCCTCATCCTCCCACTCCTCCCCCGCCTCCACGACGCAGTCTCAGCCTCTTAGGTACCGCTTTAGTTCAGAGTTTTCTTACTTCACACACAGTACCTTCTCATCTTCCCGAAAAATCTGTAATTGATAACTCCTTTGGGGGTTATTTCTGACAGTAACTGTATGCGTCCATTAAAATGTGTGTTGAGATGTCACCTTTTCACCACAGTGTCACCCAGAAACATTGACCCAGGATTATTACGAGAGCACATTGCATTAAATGAATGCAGCGCTGGGCAACAACAAACTTTAGGCTAAGATAAATATCAACAATGACTTCAAACAATGACTCAAACCTGATTTATTCAACTAAACCAGCACAGACAGTTAGTACATGTTTATGATCATTTGTCTTCTACTCTGCCAAAACCTTTCCCCATACTGATACCTTTTTTTTACTTTTTAATAAACCTGTCCATTTGAGTGTTACTGGAGATAAACTACCTGCTTAAGGGGAGACACTGCATTTGTTCCTTTAACATGAGGCTTTGACACATTATTAATGTGTTTAGTTCAATACAGTTAGTCACTTGTGTCTAGAGATTTCTATTGGAAATAATAATTTAAATTTTCTCCTCTTCAGTAGCTCCTACAGAATGTCCAGTCTTGTACTTATCTTTCATTTTAAAGGCTTCAGATCTCTATATTCCCCTCTGTAAAAACCTTTGAACATGTCACAAAATGAAGAAGAAGAATTTAAAAACTGTCTCTGTCCAATATTCAGATTTTGTTTTTTGAAAAGTGCAAATTTATGCATTTTTACACATGTGAAATTACTCAAAACGTGTAATGCATTTTTCCTAACTTTATGTGAGTGATCTACAGGATAAGTTTTGCATCGATATCCACCTGCAGCGTCTCAACTTTAACCTAAGAAACATCTCTGATTCATGAATCTTCACTATCTTTTCTGATACAAGCTGGAGTCTGTCCCAGCTACTTTGGGCCTTAGGCAAGGTGCACTCTGGGTAATGGCCACCATGGGACAGTTAGATTAAGCACCTAACCTAACACAGTGGTTCAAGTTCAAGTCCAGGTTTAGGTTCATTTTGAGACAGTTTTATGCCAGTTTTAGTCCTGCTCTAGCTTGGATTTAAATCTAAAAAGTCTAGGTTGTGGCTTATGACCTCAACACACGGGAGGCGACGTCGCTTCTCCTCTGAGGGTTTCCTATGGAAGCTGAGCGATGAGGCGACACGCGACACTTATGCTCGTGAAATGTCGCACTCGTGCATGTCTTCGTGCACACGCTGGCTTGCGACGCGATCCAGGAAAGTTGAAAAACGTTCAACTTTTCGTCGCCATCGCCTGACGAGAACCAATCAGCGCGAGTTTAATCAACGGACCAATGAGCGGACAGGACGCTCAGTCACTGAGATCAACACGGAGGAGAAAATAACAGCCCCGTGTCAGACTTTAGGACATTTCCAGATGTGATTACAGAGATGTAACCAAAACAAACAAACAAACAAACAAAAAACAGTTGACTGCAATATGGGGTTTAGTAGGCCTAGACCATAGACCCATGTGGACCTTTTTCTTGTCATAGAACAGATTCATACTAAAAGTCTACTTCATTCAGTTTGAACAAAATCTTGATATAAGAGCCTAGTTTATATTTGTCATTTTCTTTCCCCACTTTAAAACCTGAAATTCCCTTCAATTTGACAGCCATTTAATTCTGTGAGAGATCTGCGATTTTCTTTGGAACTGAGGCTCGTCCTGTCGCCGGCTGCTGTGTTGGGTCATCACACGGTGGCGATGAGTTTCGCCGGTCGCTGTCGTTTGTCGCCTCCCATGTGTCGAGCCCATTAGTCCTGTTTTAGGCCTGGTTTAGTCCAATTTAGTCCTGGTTTAGACCCAGTTAACACTTGTGAGGCATGTTTCTGTGCTAATGCCCATTTTATTGTGTAGTTTAGACCTGGGATAGTCCTGGTTTAGGCTCATTTTAGTCCATTAACGGTACTTGAACAGCCAAATATTTTCTGAGGTGGCACTTGGCGTGAAACGTTCAAGCATCACTGACTTCAGACGAAGAGAGGAATCAGCTTGAATCCTCTTTATTTATCCATTCAGATTCAGACACTGTTGTATTTTGGTAATCTGCTCTAATCTCTAAAAGGTCAGCCACAAACTCAGATTTAGTTTTGAATCTCAAACGTCACACAGTAAAGGAAAAACTGCTGCTCCTCCTTCTTACTCAAAAACCTGTGCAAAAAAGAGGAACTGAGGCTTTCTTCTTCTTTCATTTTCTGTGATTAAAGGAGAAGTGGGAGCTTTATTTGGCAAACAAAAGAGAGATAAAAGTCTGTGCGCTGTTGATTTAGCGGGTCTGACTTTACAGCAGATGTATAGAGGTGTGTTAGCTCAGTAGGTTTGGTCTGATGGATGACTCGGTTGGAGGTAAATACTTCATTTTTTTGATGCTGTTTCCTGTTGGTACGGTGACTGCGTTTGTTCGATAAAGCTGTCAGTCATCTCTGTTTTAGGATTAGAAAACACACTGGGATGCGCCGAAATACAAAGTTAGGAAACTAAGTGCTCAAAGTCTTGTTGCAGCTATAATTTTAGGGGAAAAAACTGGTGAGGTATTTACTTTTTAGTTTTGGTTTCTCTACTAAAGGAGACAATATATTGCTTTTATTTATCATTTTAAACCAGTCTTGGTCACCTCTGGAACAGCAGCATGTTTTACAAGCTTTAAAAACATTATGTGACTAAAAGAAAATATTTCTAATAATTACTTTAGTACTGCCGTAAAGAAACAGGTTTAAAGATTTAAAGTTATAAAATGTTCAATACTAATGCAAAGGTGTCTAACACTATTTCAAAAAGCCTGAAAAAAGCATAAAATTAGATAGGGGTGTAACGATACGGTAACTATAATGATGTATCCATTTTTTATTCCTACAATACAACTATATCGATACATATCGTGAATCGTATCATTTTCTAGGAAATGTATATCTATTTACATGGAAAATCAATCAATAATATCAGAAATATTAAAAATAGAAATCTGCATGTTAAAATAAAACCAGATTCGTCTTTTTAGATGTCATTTTTGTGTTTTTAATAAAATAAATTATTACATACAACTTTTTCTTCTCTCTCTGTTTGTTGAACATAATCAACCCGGCCTCGATGCTGGATTTGGGAGTAAACTTTTATGATTTTTGGCAAACAGTGACTGTATCGATTATCGATATGACAGTGTTGAATCTTATCAAATTGTATCGTTCTAAATTAGCCAATATTGTTCTTGAATCGTATCAAAACAATTCTAATCAATACGTATCGCATCACTGCAAAAACATTTTGTTACACCCCTTATATTAGACCTTTAATAAGGTAAATTTAACTCCATATCTGTGTGCTGTTAAGTTAATTTATACAACTATATTCACAAGCCATAAAAAAGTTTTATATCTAATTTTAGTTTGTGTCGGCGTCAAAATAAATTGGAAATGCCACTACTTTGATCATTAGGACACACACAGTTTCTTTAAAACGGAAGTCAGTAACTTTTCTCGTTTCTTTGCGCCCATTATAATTCAGAGTAAAGCAGTGTCGTAAATATTCACACAGGTCCACTTGACTCTTATTGTGATCCCTCGTATCCGTACTGAGTTTTTCTGCCATTTGGACGCTCCGCCATGACAAAAATCAAGAAATAAAGCCATCGCTAGGTTGTTGTTTGGCTCTAGACACAATGTGGCGCTCTGCTGCGAGACCTCTGTGACACACAGGTACGTCAGCGGAGAGGAGTCCATTTCTCGTGACTTGCCTCCTCAAAACTCCTAAACTCCTCGGCTGTAAAATACCAGCCCCCAGGGGAGAGGCCTTTAGAGGAGGCAGGTATTGTTTCCTAGGACTGTGGTAACTCTGGGGAATAGCAGTAGTAGTAGTTGCAGTAACCACAGTCGTGACAGCAGCAGACTATTTTCGTGTATATAAAAGTGCTGAGTGTGTTTTTGCAGCCTGTACTTCGTGTCCGTGCGTTTTCTGTTTTTTTTTTCCCTCTCTCTCGACCTTTTCTCATGCGCCTCACGCTTCCAGCCATTTGTTATTTTCTGACCCACATACTGTACTCTGCTCACTGCGCTCTCCAACAGCAGTACTACTACACAGACCTGAGTTATTACTACTACAGGATGTGTACTGCTAAATACACGCTCAGGTGAACACATGAGACTGAACGCATGAGGAGCTGAAGTCTGCCGGTGCCTCCTTCTTCCTTTAGTTCCTTTAAACTAATTCCTGCCTTGTTTCCTTTCTTGTCTGTCCCCTTCTTGTCCTATACCCTTGTATCCTATATCCTTGCTTCCTCACTTCTTTGTCCTTGCTCTGTCTCTCTGTCCTTTCGTCTTTCTCTATAATGTCTATAATGTCCCCTGTCTCTTCTGCCCTCACCTGTTTCCTTTCTGTCCTGTCTCCTTCGTCCCCTGTTCTCCTCCCTCCTCCTCCTTGTTCCGTCCCGTTCCTCTCCGTCATCCTCTGTCCTGTGTCTGCCCTCTCTCCTCTGTCTTCTTCTTGTTTACTTCTTACCCTGCCTCACCTGTCCCTCTCCTCTTCTGTCTTCCTCCTCCTCCTTCTCCCCTTTCCTTGCTGCCGTCTCTCTCCTGTGCCTGCTATCTACTACTCCCTTAAATCCTTACCTCCTCTCTGCCGCTCTTGTCCCATTGTTGTTGTCCTTCTGTCTTCTATCCCCTGATATGCCTCCTCCTTCTATCCTCTTCTTTTCTCTCCTTTCCTCTGTCTCCTGCCTCCTCTGTCCTGACCCCATCAACTATGCCCTTGAATTACGTCCCTCCTCTCCTCTCCCCTCTCTTCTTTCCCCTCTCCTCTCCTCTTTTCTCTCCTCTCTTCTCTCCTCTCCCCTCTATCTCTTCACTCTCCTCTCTTCTCTCCTCTCTCTCCTTTCTCCCCTCTCTTCTCTCCTCTCCCCTCTCTCTTCACTCTCCTCTCTCCTCTCCTCTTTTCTCTCCTCTATCTCTTCACTCTTCTCTCCTCTCTCTCATCTCTCCTTTCTCCCCTCTCTTCTCTCCTCTCCCCTCTATCTCTTCACTCTCCTCTCTTCTCTCCTCTCTCTCATTTCTCCCCTCTCCTTTTTTCCCTCCTCTCCTCTCTTCTCTCCTTTCTCCTCTCCCCTCTTCTCTCCACTCTCCTTTCTCTCCCCTCCTCTCTCCCCTCCTCTCTCCCCTCTTCTCTCCCCCTCCTCTTTTCTTTCTCCCCTCTTCTCTCTCTCTCCCTTCCTTCCCCTCTCTCCCCTCCCCTCTCCTTTCTCCTCTCTCCCCTCTCCTCCCTCCCGTCCCCTCTACTTTCGCCTCTCTCCCCTCTCCTCTCTCCCCTCCCCTCTCCTCTCTCCCCTCTCTCCTTTCTCCCCTCTCTCCTCTCTCCCCTCCCCTCTCCTCTCTCCCCTCTCTCCTTTCTCCCCTCTCTCCTCTCCCCTGTTCGTCCCGTACACAGATGACTTTGCAGGCGGCGTCCCGGTGCAGCGTGGGCCCTTCCTGCTCAGTGTGATGGGGGCCTCTCTGCAGTCCCTCCCTCTGCCTCCCCCTCCTCCCCCCTCTCACCTGTCCATTCACCACAGCCTCAGCCTCAACGGTAAGACCACACCCCCCACTGGGGCATCATGGGAAACTTCAGTCTGACAACATGGCCATGTGCAGCTCAGTTTTGGGGGTTTTCGTGGAGTGGTCCGGTGTGAGCTGGGTCATTATGGGTCACTTGGGACAGGACAATGTTTCCTCAAATGAATCATAGAAATAAATAAGAAATATTATTAACCATTCATAATCAGTGTAAAAATGGCTTTTTCTTTCTGTGGTTTTATTTCAGACGCGTTCCTCAGAGCCCTCCCCCTCTCGACCCCCTCCCCAGCCGAAGCCCCACCCCCTCGACAGGCTCCGCCCTCTGTGCTTTGTGCCCTAAGGAGGTCAGAGGCCAGCAACTTTGCCGCCAGTCTACGGGAGCTCGAGAAGGTCAGAAGTGTTTCTATATCTGTGATTATAATGTAAGAGACAATTCAGTTCAGTTTAGTTTTATTTATACAGCCCAATATCACAACAGCAGTCGCCTCAAAGGGCTTCAAAAACAATTAGTCACACAATCACACATAAACAACAAACAAATGCACCATCAAACACAAACAATAACTAAACTAAACTGTCCTGGGACTGTCCTCCCTCTCCTGAGGAAAAAATAGCTGTGGGAAAAAAGAAGAAACCTTGTAGAGGCCATATTGAAGGAGAGATCCTCTCCCAGGATGGACAGGCTCTAAATGTGTCTCTGAATGTTAAATAAAGTCCATTAGCTATCTATAGGATCATAGTTCAGGTCTGTAAGAATGCAGCAGGTGGGCATCATCCAGACAGGGAGACAGGGGGTCCAGGACGTCCATTATTATTATAACCTTTATTTAGACAGGGAAGACCAACTGAGAGTCTAGCTCTCTTTTATAATGGTGGCCTGTAGATGAATACATGTGTTCATACAGATAAGGATAGGAATTGTACAGAATAATAAAATATAAATAGTATGATAAACAAAAGACAATAAAATAATGGTTACAGATGGGGTCAACTAAAGTCCAGTTGTCGCTGGGACATCTTCCAGCAGCCAGGCATCTGAAACAGTCCCCACTCCCCCAGAGGGGAGCGGGACAGAGGGACAACCTGTGAACAGCAATGAACTGATTACAGATATAGAATATTAGATTGCAATAATGAGACAAGAGTTTGAGAGATATTCAGTCAGAAAATATGTGTTCAGACTCACCAGTTTTGGTCTCAGGGGGTCTTGAGTTAGAGACGCAGCTGAGTAAAATGAGTTTAAAAAGCACATGCGTACCTTAAAACAAGCGATAAGGCAGAGATTAGACTCTGGTCCATGTTGGTAACCTGACTGGACAGATGGTCTGTTACCAGGGTTTGACATGAACTTTTTTGCTCACCGGTAACTGTGGTGGGTATTCTTCAAACGTTACTAGCATTTTAGGATTTATTTAGGATTTTCACTAGCCACAATGTAGTTGTTCAGATTATGTATTTGTAAAGCGATGTGTATGACGACAGAAATCTGCTAAAATTGGTTTTACAATTAAACAGGAATTTACTCAGGCATCTTTTCTAATTGTTTAATCAACTAATCACTGTAAAGTCACTTGTTTGTGTAAGACTCTGCTATGTCCTTTGGTCGATTTCACTTCCGCAGAAGTCTTTACAGATACTTAGGATGAACCTTGGAGGTGATTGGATGAACCACGCATCAGCATCTTTATCTTTACCTCTGTGTCTGCAGTGTGGCTGGTACTGGGGCCCGATGAACTGGGGCGACGCAGAGATGAAGCTCAAAGGGAAACCAGACGGCTCCTTCCTGGTCCGGGACAGCTCAGATCCCAGATACATCCTGAGTCTGAGCTTCAGGTCTCAGGGGGTCACCCACCACACCAGGATGGAGCACTACAGAGGTGAGAGAAGGCTACACATCAGGATGAAGAACAAGACTTAAAGTAACAGGCAAGGGTTTAGGAAAAAGTGAACAACTGACTTCAGTTTCTACAGAACTCCCTAAACTTTTTTTTATTCTGTTCCTTATTTATACAACACCAGTACACACTCCTCCTAAAGCAGTGGTAGTAGTAGTAGTAGTAGTAGTAGTAGTAGTAGTAATCAGTGTTGGATAGCATTACTTTTTAAAGTAACTTGTTACATTACCTTGTTACTGCTCTTAAACGCATTACATTACTGCATTACAGTGTGATAAAAGTAACGCATTAGAGTACTTGTACATTACTTCCTGCTCTGTGTAAAAAAAGTACACATAAACGCACCGTCATTTTATTTGTTCGTTCATTATTTTCATCATCAACCAATGCACATGAAACCCACAACACCGCTGTTAATTAGGCTATAACGTCATCAGTGACAGTGAGACCCAGGCTACACTTCTACAGCCACCAGTTGCTTCAGATCATGGTGAAAGTGAAACGTTGTTAGCTGTAACTTTCAGTATAAAAACTGTGAGAGCCATTTAAAACAGCAGCGGCGCAATGAGCGCAGTCCCAGACCAGCACACTGCCTTCAGCGTCTGAGCCGAGGTTCAGGGCTGTGACGCTGGGCACAGCAGAGTTGAGTGAGGCTGCACTCAGGGCATCGGCCCAAATCAACAAGAACAAAGAGCAGCCTAAAACTTACACACCTACAGCCAGGGCTTGACATCTAAACAAACATAAAGCCATTGTGCTCACCACATTATAGGCAACCCTCCTGTCCTGTGACTATCTGCCAAACATATCCATGATTCGCTGTTGTAGCGGCTTTTGGCTGCTTGTCTCTTCTTAAAGTCCACAATAACATCTGTGACTGCTTCACCTCTGCTACTGTTGTTGTCGACTTGATTTTCAATTTGGAGAATCATAAACGAGCTGGTTTCCTCTGCTCCTGCTGTACATCAGGTATTCCTCTGTATTAGCTGCATGCCACCAGCAACTTGAATGTTTTGATCAGGTAGAAAACCGTGTCACTTATTAACCAATCGGAAAAGACAGAACAGACAACACAGCAAACCCACACTGTCTGTCTGCAGACCGCAGCTGCTGAAGTAGAAACACTGCGCTAATGAAGTGGGTTTGTTCTAAACTAACGCGGTACTGATTAGAAAAAGTAACTAAGTACTAGATTACTTGGCTCACAGAACTAATGCCATATGTAACTGTATGATTACTCTAAAAAAGTAATCTGAGCTACGTTCCATGTAACTAACAAAGTAACATGTTACCCCAACTCTGTAGTATTAGTAGTCAGTGCAAGTGTGTGTTACAGTATTAGTAGTAGTAGTAGTAGTAGTAGTAGTAGTAGTAGTAGTAGTAGTACAACCCCAGAACTTGTAGTAGTAGTTGTAGCAGTAGTACAAGCTCCTTAACGTGGCTCTGAACAAAAACAAGGGGCAGTTCTCATGTGGAGATATCCTCTGTTATGGAGCAGTTAAAGGTTTAGCCTCTGTGTCACTGCTCCTGTCCGCTTCTCCAGTTCACTGTCTGTGTAGTGCTGGGCCTGTGCTCCACTGTTGGCCATAGAGTCATGCCTAGAAACACATTTATTATTCAGAGTCAGACTGAAATGACACAGCACATCAACATCAACACGGCCGTGAACGCTTGAACGCACCGCGGTCCAAATCCAGGGCAGAGGGCTTTTAAACAAACAGCCCCAGAGCGGACTGACGGGACAGGGACTCATATTAGGCCTGGGACTGAGGGGAGACAATAATAAAAATGTCTTTACTATTTTATTTTTATGGTTGCCACGGTTTCATTTTGCACTTGATCACGTGAAGACATTAAGTATAATCTAGTAATAATATTGTATATGCCTGCGTAGACGTTTGTAAACAACATGGCCGCCGTCACTGTGGCGCTTTCAGTCAAGCAGAAAGCAATGTGTTTTCAATGCATGAATTAGCATTAGCTGCTAAAATACAAGCTGTGCAAGTACAGCACAGCATAGCATAGCAGTACCTACAGTTTATCACAGTGGTTCCTTGGGTTGGACACGGCTTTGTCCCGGTTTAGCCTTGGTTTTTTTCTGGTTTTAGGCATGGTTTAGTGTTAGTTTAATCTTGATTTAGTCCTGGTTTAAACCTAGTTTAGCTCTGGTTTAGACCTGGTTTGTTCCTGGTTTAGACCTTGTTTAATTCTGGTTTAGTCTTGGTTTTAGACCTGGTTTTAGTTCTGGTTTAGTCCTGGTTTGGACCCGGCTTAGTCCTTATTTAGACCTGGTTTAGACCTAGTTTAGTTCTGGTTTAGACCTAGTTTAGGCCTGGTTTTATAACATTTTTGTTTTATCCTGGTTTAGTGTTTAATTAGACTTGATTTAATCTTGGTTTAGACCTAGTTTAGTTCTGGTTTAGACCTGGTT
Organism: Bostrychus sinensis; assembly: GCA_020698575.1. Taxonomy (NCBI): domain Eukaryota; kingdom Metazoa; phylum Chordata; class Actinopteri; order Gobiiformes; family Eleotridae; genus Bostrychus; species Bostrychus sinensis. The sequence goes on along the minus strand of CM036243.1, from coordinate 34,952,802 downwards.
TGTTCCTGGTTTAGACCTTGTTTAATTCTGGTTTAGTCTTGGTTTTAGACCTGGTTTTAGTTCTGGTTTAGTCCTGGTTTGGACCCAGCTTAGTCCTTATTTAGACCTGGTTTAGACCTAGTTTAGTTTTGGTTTAGACCTGGTTTGTTCCTGGTTTATACCTGGTTTTGAACCTGGTTTTGACCTGGTTTAGTCCTGGCTTACACCTGGTTTTAGACCTCATTTAGTCCTGGTTTTAGTTCTGGTTTAGTCTTGGTTTAGTACTGGTTTTGACCTGGTTTAGTCCTGGTTAAGTTCCTGGTTTGTCCTTCTTTACTGTCCCATCCCTCTCTATAGTCCTGGGTTAGTTCTGATTTAGGTTTATTTTAATCTTTGAAAGCCAAATATATAAAGGTCCTATAAATTATCATATAACTCCACGTACCCCCTGCAGTGTACTCGCGTACCACTAGGAGTCCCCAGACCCCTGGTTGAGAAACACTAGTTTATCATATGCTGTCATAGTATTGGTTTTGCACTGTTCCTAGTTGGGGCGACTGAGGTGTAGCTGTAAAGCGACTTTGAGCGACTGGAAAAGCTCCATATAAGGCCAATATTATCATTTATATTATTAACAATTACACAACACCCATCTCTGAAATGCATGCTTTGAATTCTGAAACTCTGCATCTTCTCTTTTTGTCATGTTCAGGTACATTTAGCCTGTGGTGCCACCCGAAGTTTGAAGACCGCTGTCACTCTGTGGTGGAGTTCATCGAGCGGGCCATCATGCACTCGAAGAACGGAAAATTCCTCTACTTCCTGCGATCTCGAGTCCCAGGTACGATACGCTACGACAAGCTAACTTATAAATACTGAAAGAGGACACTCAGAGAGAACCGTGTGGGGCCAACTGTACGTCTGAGTAAAGATAATTCATGAATAATACACTGCTCACTTAAATGCTGCAGATTCATTAAAACTATTATCTGTTTATGGATTTTGGGTGCACGGTTTTAGGTTGTTGGTGTTATTTTGCAGTGTGCATGTTACTGTGGGCTCTGTCCTCTCTTTCTCTTTGTCTCACTGCCCAAAAACATGCATGTGTCAGTGATCTGGTGAATCTAGATGTCTCTCCATGTTAGCCCTGCGAATATCTGGCCTCTGTGCTGGAATAAGGTCAAGTTTGCATCTGGGAAATGAGACAAGAAGGAAGTATCTACAGTAACCAGTCTTGTGTCAGTCTATGTATCTCTACCAAAATCTGTACTAGAGGTCAAAGCAGCCGATGGCCGATAAACACTACCGCTTCTGTTGACAGATTTTCTTATTATTATGAAAGAAATTAATATAACATAGCCATTTGTTTTAGAAATGCTTATTAAAATGCAAACTAATGTGTTAGAATGTGACAGTAAAAACAATTAAAAATGAGTCTTTTTAGAAAACCAATAAGGCAATTTCAATCAAACTCTCTGTGCGAGTAGAGCTTAGGGAGAGCTACAAAATGTATTCAGATTTTTTGTTTTATGAAGTTCTATGTCGGATAAACAAGCAAAATCTTGTTATTGCCGTTTTGAGCTTTTCAGGTTGAGATAAAGCAATTTTGGATGTTTCCTATGAACTGCAGAGTAAGAGCCCAAACTGCTACATGATGCTTCGGGACACAGAGATAGAATAACACTAGAGTGGACACTCTTAACTATATTTTCCTATGGGCCAAACTGTCGAAAGGTTATTGGACCGTGCACCAGACATTTCTCTGTACTGCTGCCTTTAGGGCCGCAAACTGTGCATCTCTCATCTACACTAATGTGGGAAAAGAACTGCTTATACAATAATACTGTAGCTGCTGTGACATGAACTGTGCTTTGTCAATTTTTTGGTTTATTTTCATTCTTTCACACTTACACTTTAATATTTATAATGCAATATTGAATTTCTCACACGTTACTCAGCACAGAGACATTTTACACAATGTTCTGCTTCCAAATTTTCCATATTAATGAATGATATATTTTTAATACATTGTCATTATAATCCATGTTGGTGTAATGGTGTAATACTTTTGTCCATAAAGTGTACTGACATACAAACATACAGTAGTTTTGGATAATATAATACAATTACAAGTTCAAAAGTATCCCTGTTTCTATATTTCTGACATTTTATTTTCTGTATTGTTTCTGTCACTGTTTTTAGGTTACTTAGCATTAGCCTACAGTCAAAACATGGCCGCTGGAATTGCCACCAAATCGGTTGCCATGTCCTCTCTAGTGTTCTATTCTGTCTCTATAGCTGTGTCCCAATTCAACGGCTGCAGCCTTGAAGGTCGTGGTCCACGGAGGCTACTCCTTCTTGTGGCCTTCGTCGACTGCAAAGGCCGAGCCGAAATGGGACGGTCCGATCCACGGAGCGTACGTCAACAGCTGCTCCTCCTCTCACGTTTGCGCGGCTGTCGCCTAGCAACCAGGACCGCAGCTGCTCGCTAATTCACTTTATTCATTGGTCACATGAGCAGAAATGGAGCCAGAAATTACACTTATTTAATTTTTTATTTTGTTTAATTTACTCCTGGAGGAGTTTGAGCAGCTCTCTCCACCTCTGCCATCTTCGAACATCAGACAAGCAACGCGCAGTGAATCATGGGATATGTTGGGCCACGAAGGATGCACCCGATGCAGCCTTCGTTCAGCGGGAAAGGAAGGCCGCATTCGTGGGCTGCATTTGAAGTCTCCTTCGAATTGGGACAGCCCTGTCGCACCGACTGTGACGTAATCAGCCTTCAAATGTAGCCGACGAAGGCTGCAGCCGTTGAATTGGGACACAGCTTATGGTTGGGGAAGCCCGGGTCCTTCCGTCACACGGTCGCCCAGACATGTGCCTGACCAAAAATTGGCATTAAAGTGCAAGAATCAGACGACGGCCAATTGTCCAAAAAATGCAAAAATCTGTCCTATAATTAGTCGACCTCTAATCTGTACAGTAACGTGGCTTACATTGTTGCAGATCGGGCTTGATTCTTAACCCCTCGCAACCCCATCAGGTTATCCGGGACAAGATGGAGGAATGAATATTAATCTTGTCACTCACTTTAAAATTACTTTGTTTTGTTCGTCCCAGGGCTTCCTCCAACTCCGGTCCAGCTGCTGTATCCCGTCTCTCGCTTCAGTAACGTCAAGTCTCTTCAGCATCTGTGTCGCTTCTGCATCCGACAGATTGTCCGCATCGACCACATCCAGGAGCTTCCACTGCCCAGGTACGACAACAGTACTACTACAACAACTACTACTCATTTATTTACTGAACACATGAGATCAACTGACTCTAAAAGTATGATACAGATTCGTTATGATGTGTTGTTAATGCTTGGCTTCTTGTTCTGCAGACCGCTGATCTTGTACCTGAGTAAGTTTTATTACTACGACCCAGAGGAGGAGATGTACATGTCGGTGAGGAGCGTCCGAGCTGCGGTGGAGGCAGAGCAGGAGGCCGACCCACACACGTAGCACCAACACGTCTCCTGTGAGTCATTTTTAAACTGTTCATACCAAGAACCACCATTAGAAAGTATTTAGATTTCAAAATTACATTTTTAATTAACTAAACAAGGACAAAACTAGGAATAAATCATGGTGAAACCAGGATTAATCCAGGAATAAAGCAGGTCTAAACAGGACAAAACCAGGAATAAACCATTGTGAAAACAGGACTAAGCCAGGGCTAAACCTTGCCTGGAAATTCCAGACTCACCGCTGTACCAGCGGATGAGTCTGGTCGCCTTAGAATCAATTGGATTTCTAGGGCGGAGCAAACCCGAGTTAACGGACAGCGGAGTTAGCCAATCAGAAAATGGCGGACGTGACATTAACAAAGCAACAGGAAAGTGAGAAAGTAAACAAACAGAGTAGTGAAGCCACGAGGGAGGAACGAGGGAGTTATTTCTGGACTGCTGAATGAAACTAACTCTCGGCTCCTCGGTGCGCCATCTTGATTGTTGTCGTTGAGGAGATGCGTACGAGTGACGCTGCTCGCGAAGAACACGTGACTTAAATAAACCAATCAAAATGCACGGGACGGTTTGGATTTGAGTAAACCACTGCGGACGGCGTGGTGACCAGACTGATATTTCTCTGTAGAATAACACAGAGACATATCAGTCTGGATTTTCCAGGCAAGGCTAAACCAGGATTATACCTGAATGAAACCAGGATTAAACCAGGGCTAAACCAGGACTTAACCAGGTCTAAACCATGACTAAACTAGGACTAAACAGGACAAAACTAGGAATAAACAAATGGGAAAACCAGGACTAAGCCAGGGCTAAATCAGGATTAATGACAACAGGATTAAACCAGGACTAAACCAGGACTAAAGAGGACAAAACCAGAAGGAAACTAAGACTAAACCCGAAAGAATCCAGGACAAAACCAGGATGGAACCAGCCCTGGCAAGCCAGCTCCTGCTACGTCATTGTTGAAACCAGGAAAGTCTGGTTACTCAGCCATAGCCAGATGTTTCCAATCGACTCGCTGGATACCGACCTATCACAGCCGTTTATCTGCAGCGCGTCTTACAAAAGCCGATGATAATTTCCTATCATAGGTAATGAAGATGGTGCTGGAGTGAATTTAATAACTTCTCTCTCCTGATTAACGCCGTTGAGTGCTTTCCTTCATCACCTGTTGGTTCTGCTGAAGTCCTCGTTGTCCAGTCCTCTGTGTGCTTTTTTTTCTCTGTTTTGTTTCCATTTTAACAACAGTAAAGTCCTGTTGACATCTTAATAGATGTCTTCAGGTATGTTCTATGTAGTCTAGTCACAAACAGTCCATTTGTCTGTATGCAAATAAATAAAAAAATACACACAGACACACATATGTAATGAGTGCCCATCAATAAGAAGCTGCCTGTTTTTGTCTATTATCTAATCTTGCTTTACCTCTAACAGATGTCTCGATGGAAGACTGTTGTCATTGGTTCCCAGGCCCCGGCTTCGTCCAATCAGATCTCTGGAAAAGTGAGCGTCCAGTGGGAGTGACATGGACCTGCTTCCTGTTTGGATTTTTACCAGAGGGGTTTGTTGTTTGCTGCTTTGAAAAAAAAAACTTGAAGAAAAAGACCGCTGAAAGACAGAACTGAACCCAAAGGAGCACAGTCAGAGGACGGACATGTTGGGACTAAAAACATGATCGAACTTTAAAAAGACTTTAAAAAATGCACTGGTTTTCTTTGTACAACTGTCATTTCTGCTGCCGTTTCCTCGTTTCTCTCCATTTTTGTCAAAGATGAGAGTTGATCATTTAAAAACACAGATGGATAAATGCACAGAGGCAGAGTTTACATGGGTGGAGCTTATACACTGTGGCAATTATATAATGGTTCAAGGGGAGCTGGGAGGATTCATTTTTTTGTCTGGATTGTCCTAAAATAATTTGGCGTAAAAACCCATTAAAGGTCTCATATTCTGCTTTTTCTTTCAGTTTTTTTTTTTTTTTTTATAGTTTTGAACACCTTTTCATTAGTATTTACACATTTGATAACTTAAAATAATGTATATGTATGGAAAATTTCTTCTTTTGGTGAGCTGTAACTTTGACTTTGCAGACAACGCTTTGATAAGGTGTCTGTCGCCCCCTGCTGGTAACAGTGGGGAATGGACTAATGCATAAAATGATTAATTAGCACAGCTTTTAGCAACATGACAGCAGTTTAGACACTGAAATGATCAGAATGAGGTGTATACGCTTTAGAAACGCACAGGAGCACTTCCTGGTTTTGCGTTTCTACGTAGAGCTGTGAGACCGAGCGTTTTCAGCTGGTGAAGGGCAGCGCCTCAGCATACCGGATTACTCAAACATGTGTGAATGAAACAAAATACTACTCCAGGTCTGTTTTTGAGATGGAAATAACATTATGAGTAAAAGCTAACAAAAAAGAGAATTTAGCAGAATAGGGGACCTTCTCTATTAACTTTCTATTCTCTGAAATTGCTCATGCTAATGATCGTCAGGTGGGTTAAGGACTGCAGAGGATGCATGGCTTATTACAAACTAACACTACTGAGCCCTTTCAACTATTCTAAACCAATAGAATTTAGTTTCAGGTCAAAAACTCCTCCCTCCTAGCTTTACATATATAAAGCTCTCACCAGTTTAATTTCAAGTCCAGATGACTTATTTGTAAACCTTTTATTTGTGTATCATCAGTTATCCTGGACGATTGAGAGTCTTCACAGACATCTGCCCAGAAATTGTTAAAAAATGGAATTTATTTCTTGTATCTGAAAAAAAAAAACCTTTATTTTTCTTAGAGGTTACAGGTTTAGGTCTGATGTCATTATTATTAAGTATTCCTAAATAGAAAAGAATGTTTACTCAGCGACGGCAGGTTCACAAGCTCAAATACAAGAGGGGGCTACACGGCTTGTCAAAAATAAATCAGTAGCTATGGAAAATCATACTGGGAAAGTGTCTACTCCAACACTGCTTATAAATATTCTTTTTTGGGGAAAACATTGATCTTAACAAAAACTGCATTTCCCATGATGCCCTGCCTGTTGGTGCATTTATCTGCTCTGATCTCTCTTCTCTCTCTCTCTGAGGTTTCTTTGTTCAGATGTCAGGTGTATTTTGCTCATTTGGTTTCTCGTATCCTGAAGCTACAGCGTTTTCAGTAAAACAAAAGAAAAATAAAACTATGGTGTTGTCATTTTTCAGGGGGTTGTTTTTTTTCTGTTGTTGAAATGAAGTCTTCCCATAACATTTTAAAGCTTTTTGTCCCCTGTCCCCAACGTTGGCAAAATATGCTCTAAAGTTATTTCAGGAGGTTGGAACAAATGGGCACAGATTAAACTACTCTGAACGTAATCAGATAGACATACAACCAATCAGAGAAAATATTTGACCAAAAGCTATCACTTACTTGTTATTGGTGAACCGGGACGACACCTGAGACTTGAGGGACACTGGGTCAGTGCTCCCATTCTTACAAGGCTGTTTTTTACCAAGATATACCAAGGTGGAGGGGAGCTTTTTATTAACTCTGCAACAACTCATTTCCCAGTTTAGTCTTGGTTTAGTTTAGTTAAGTCTTGGTTTAGATACGGTTTAGTCCTGTTTAGAGCCAGTTTAGTCCTAGTTCAGTCCTGGTGCAGACCTAGTTTAGTCCTGGTTTAGGCCTGGTTTTGTTCTAGTTTAGTCCCAGTTTAGACATGGTTTAGACTTGGTTTAGTTCTGGTTTAGTCCTACTTTAGATCTGGATAAGGCCTGATTTAGTCTCGATTTAGACATGATTTGGACTTGGTTTTTATTTGGTTTAGACCTGATTTAGTCTCAATTGAGACAGGGTTTAGACTTGGTTTTCATCTGGTTTAGTCCTAGTTTAGATCTGGTTTAGGACTGATTTAGATTTGATTTATACCTGGTTTAGACTTGATTTAGATCTAGTTTAGGCCTGATTTATACCTGGTTTAAACCTGATTTATTCTCGATTTAGACATGGTTTAGACTTGGTTTAGACTTGGTTTAGGCCTGATTTAGTTCCTTTAACAACTCTAGTGGGCATGCACACACCAAAGACACCAAATCAAGGAAACTGCACCCTGAAGCCAGAAGCTCTTATCTTCACCAACCAAAGTTCAATTAAAAAGAAATGGCCGCCATGTTGGAGGCTTAGTGATAACCAGCTAATTACCTTTTATCTTGGTGCAATAAAGTGTATTTGTAAATGCACCAAAATCTATTAACTCTGAGCATCGAGATAAAACAGAAAGCTTATATGGTGGAAGAATCTCGGCATAAACGTAATTCATTTTTAACACCAGCTTTTTCCCTTTTGAAATGTTTAATGCTCTGGCCCGCTCCGCGAAGCTACTTAAGTGGAGGGGAAAAGTGAGATATTCCAGTTAAATTATGCAGCTTGCTACTCTTTGAGGCTCTCTTTAGCGGTGCCAGGGGAGACAGCAATGCTCACAGACAGAATCTCCATCAGCAATCCCGACAAGGAGCAGTGAAAAAAAGTGACGCAGCTAAAAGCCAGACCCTTGTACCGTGCGTTTTGTTTTTTTTTTGCTGTTTTGCTGTAAACCGTGATGTACTCGGAGAGATTCAAGGCCGCTGTCCGTGAATAAGGTCAAGTGCACTCTTTAGTCTGAGAAACCTATATAAAAGGAGAGTGTGTGTGTGAATAGACAGCGCTGGAGGCGGGAGCTTGTTGTGGGGTGGGCAGATGGAGATGACAGAGCAGAGTGGAGAGGTTTTTCCACTTGTTCAGGGGTGGAAAGGTCTGTCGCTATTGGGCTCCCCTACCAGATTTGTCAACACAGAATGAATCACTGGTGACAGTATTTATAGTATATTTCACTTATTTTACTTTAAACCGGCGGCTTGGACGTAAAGTTGTTGGCGACAGGGCCGTACGCAGAATTTTAGAAATACCAAGGTCCATCGTATAGGCTGAGGTCAAGTGTAGTCCTGGGTTAGACCTGGTTTAAACATTGTTTAGACTTGGTTTAGGCCTGATTTTGTCCTGGTTTAGTCCCAGTTTAGTCCTAGTTTGGAACTGGTTTAGGCCTGATTTAGACCTGGTTTAGGCCTAAATCAGTCCCAGTTTAGACATGTTTTATACTTGGTTTAGTCCTAGTTTAGACGTGGTTTAGACCTGGTTTTGTCCTAGTTTTGACCTAGTTTAGACCTGGTTTAGGCATAATTTAGACTTGCTTTTGATCTGGTGCAGTCCTGGTTTAGACATGGTTTAGACCTGATTTAGCCCAGATTTAGACACTGTTTATACTTGGTTTAGTCCTAGTTTAGACGTGGTTTAGACTTGGTTTTGTCCTAGTTTTGACCTAGTTTAGACCTGGTTTAGGCATAATTTAGACTTGCTTTTGATCTGGTGTAGTCCTGGTTTGGACATGGTTTAGATTTAGCCCAGATTTAGACACTGTTTATACTTGGTTCAGTCCAAGTTTAGACCTGGTTTAGTCTTAGTTTAGTCCTGGTTTAGACATGGTTTTGACCTAATTTAGTCCAGGTTTAGACATAATTTAGACATCTGTTTTAGTCCAAGTTCAGTCCAAGTTTATACCTGGTTTAGTCCTAGTTTAATCCAAGTTTAGACATAATTTAGACATCTGGTTTAGTCCTAATTTAGTCCTGGTTTAGGCCTAATTTAGTCCAGGTTTAGACATAATTTAGGCCTGATTTAGACATGGTTTAGAGACATGGTTTAGTCTTGGTTTTGACCAGGTTTAGACCTAGTTTAGTCTTGATTTAGAGCTCGCTAAGGCCTGACTTGGTCCTGATTTAGTCCAGGTTTAGACATGGTTTAAACCACCAAGTGTCTCTACCGCACACATAACAGTCTCCATCTCATAATAAACCACGGGACAGTTTAAACGAGTCACCCTCCAGACACTCACAGCTCATTGAGTCGCACAGATGTCATTCTTCCACCGCTCGAACGGCCCCCGGGAGCCCAGATTGGCCGCGGAGCCCGTCAGTGAAACCTTACCCCGGCTCTAATTGGGCAAATGGCGTTTTCTCGGCTCGCCCTTAAGCCCCGCCTTCTTTGCCACTAATCTCGCTTTCCCATTGGCTGCGCCTTCGCTTTTCTGTTGACGTACGGACATAGCGCGCTCCGATTGGTCCGCTTACATTTCAATCACAGCACTGGCTCATGCTGATTGGCTCGTTTGTCCGTCCGTTCGCCGAGCGCTGTCCGCGGATTGGCGCAGCCGGGCGGGCGGACTCCTTCCACGGGGCTCGGTCTTCCAGGCTCACGGAGAGCGAATGTCGTCATGAGCGGTGGGTAGGAATTAAAACATTGGTGTTTATATCACTATCTACTTGTTTAAACATGATTTCGGCCGAAGCCAGGGACGCGGCGCGGGTTTTACGCTACGGTTAGATGTCTTTTAGAGCAAACGGGGCGACGATGTGAAGCAGAAAAAGCGATGCACTTCCGGAAAAGCGCTACCTTTTTCAGCAACGTTATCAAAGAGTTTGACTGGCGAGCTACGCGTCAGCTAATGCTAATGCTAACGTAAGGCAGTCCCATTTAAGTTTATTGCATTCCTCCGCTTTCCCACGATTGTTTTATTTTAACAAGAGCCATGGCTCTTATCGGCCCAGTTGTGCTTGGTTTTATTCGTGTTGACTAAGCTCCAAAGGGATCAAATCAGCTTAAGCCACTGCTAGCCCCGCTATTCACTGTAGCATTAGCCTCAGCGTTAGGTTAGATATATCTGTGCAAAAGCAACACTGAGTATGTTTGATGGCGGCGCTGTCTGTTTTTAAGGCACCCCGGCGGGTTTTCCTAAAAATAAAAGGCCAAAATAATCGTATAAATGTGGTATGACTGTGTAAAAAGCTGGTTGTTGCTGCTGCTGCTGATGATGATGATGATGATGATGTGGAAGTTACTGATGCTCAGCTGGATGCTTGCACTGATGATGGTGACAGAATCAGAGCTGATAAGTGCAGTTGAGATTGAAAGCAATTCTAGCATTCAGAAGTGACTTATTACTTGTTTTTTACTACTACACATTAGTTGTGTTTCTGCCTTGTCATTCACTGTTTGTGTTGATGTACCAAAATCTAAGCTGATTCTGTTAACCAGTGCTCATTCTGCTGATAAACATTTGTACATGTATCTATGATTCATACTAAGTATTATTCTGTTTTACATTGAAATGTCTAACTTTGTTAGTGCTGCTTCACTGTCACATGATTGAACACAGGGCACAGGGAAACCAAATAGCAGAAGTTTGTTTTGATAAATGAAAAACAAATCAGTCCAAGGCCCTCTGACTGTTTTTTCATTAAAAAGCCTTTATTGAAACATGGCTAATGAATTAAATACTTATGCACCAACATGTTTCAAGTCAAAAGGTACACAGGCATGAAAGTTTTTATTATTTTATTCACACACACAGCCCCTATCATATAGATCTTTCTGACCAAAGAGTTTTTAATTCATTAGCCATGTTTCAGTTAAGTCTTTTTAATGGAGAAACAGTCAGAGTGCTTTGGATTTGTTGTTACAAGTACAAGTTATTACCCTTTTTTTTTTTTTTTTTCCAAAGAACACCTGACACATTCTTTTATATCTGCCTTAGCACCCACAAAACACTCCCCATTTTTTTCTTTAGTTTTGGTAAGGTTTTGCCTCTATGGCACCTCACTGTTTACACATTAGCGTTAAACCCAATCTGACTGTTAACCTTTATATTTTATTTAGCCAATTTTCATGAATGCACAGTGTCTTCTGCTCCCGCTGAAAGACTTCCCTGTTCAGACAAAAATATAAACAGTAGTTGGTCAATAGACGGTCATTTTTGACTGGCTTGATTTGTAATGTTATCTGGCTGTTAAAAAGATATAAAAAGCCCCTTATTTCATTTTTTTATTCGACCTTTATTCAACCAGGAAAGTCCCTCTGAGATTAACCGTATCTTTTGCAGGGGAGTTCCGGCCCCATAGGGGACCTATTGTACATGTTTTGGTGGTAGGGGAAACTTATGCCGACATGGAAAGAACATGCAAACTCCATACAGAAAGGCCCCTCACAGTCTGGGAATCGAACCCAGGATCTTCTTACTATGAGGCAGGAGTGCTAACTACTATGCCACCCTATGATAATATGATAAAGAGCCTAGGCTTAATTGTAAAGGGACAAAAAGCACAGACATGCTGACAGTAGTGGATGAAGGCTTTATAACACCACATAAGAAATTTGGATGTGGAAGCTTTAATGTACATCTGCTCAAGATGAACAAGTCAATGTCAGTCTGTTTGCCCACTAACTGATAGATGCATCACTATATCAGTGTTGTTTTGAAGTGACAAGAAAATAGGGCTTAAGGAGAGAAAAACATGCAATAACTGTGTGAAATATTGTGATGACAATATGATCAGCAACATTTTGAAGTCTCAGCATCGACTCAGTAAAACTTTAACTTAACATACCCATAACCAAAACAATAAATTTGTGATATATTCTGCCGCCAGAAGAAATAGTTCTTTTAAGTAGGTTCGTTACTGTATTCATGCCATAATAATCTCTACACAAAGCTGAGCATTGTGTAACACCATCTGCTCTTACAGATCCTAATTATTTCTCCAGGGAAAATAAGCCTCCCTGAACACGTTTACAAGTGGCAGTGAAATATTAAAACTGATGTTGTTGAGGTCTATGCACACAAAAAGTGATTTTAGTTTTTTGTGTAAATTCCAGAACCACAGGACAACATGGCCACCACTGTAGCTGTGAGTCCCAGTGAATACCTGCAGCCCTCCTCCACCTCCTCCACCAACTCCTCCTCACAGGTCAGTGCAATTATAGTCTTGTTTTTCCTGAAGTGGTTCACTATGCAATTGTTTTAGTTGCATTCCATAAACGCGTCCAAAGTGGTTTGCTTGTGGTGAGAACACAAACCGGCGTTGATTTTGTCCAGTTTTGTAATGAGTGGTACTGTTTGGTCCAAACAAGCTTCCGTAGCGTGCTGCAGATAACGGGAGAAATTGCTCACGATCAGACATGCAGGCGGTTTGCAGCTTGCACCTTATGAATTAAAATGTTCTAGCTATGTCATAACTTGTTACATAATCTGTTGTCTCAAAAGTAGTACATCTTTACAGCTTTCGAATTTTGGGATACAAAGCCTATAAATATAGATTTTTTAAAATGTATTTATTTATTTATTTTTTAATGTCTGACATAAAAAGCAGTTTAAATGTTGTTTTAGGTCTATTATAATCAATACACTATACAAAGACTTGGTAAAACTTGCTATTGAACACATGTCTTATCTGCACAAACAAAGCATGTAAGTTTAGCACGGCCCCCCACACTACACTGTTTTTTTTTTTTTCCAAACTTCTACCACCTGCTAAACAGAAGCATTACAGAGGTAACATGACTCCATTCTCTGGGATCATTATTGTTTTTAGCATCTGCAGAGTCTCCACAGTTCGTATTTAAGCTGCTCTGGGCACTAGCAGTAGCATTAGCCACGACGAAGTGTATAGTGCTGTGCTTGGAGAAGGCTATTTAAATTTGATTTTACGATAGGGCTATTTTTAGACATTGTTCAAAATTTAAAGATCTATTTATTGCCCAGCCCTATCTCAGACTGTATTTGAATTTCCAAATAAGTGATAAACCCCACTCTCTGTCTCCCTGCAGCAAGACTCCCAGCCCTCCCCCCTGGCCCTCCTCGCTGCCACCTGCTCAAAGATCGGACCTCCAGCGGCTCAGGCTCCAGTCTCTCCTCCTCCGTCTCAGCCTCAGCCTCGAAGACTTCTGCCCATCAAACCGGCCCCCATCGCCCCCGCGCCTCCCAAAAACCTGGGCTTCCTCTCGGCCAAGGGCAATGTGATCCAGCTGCCCGCCGCGCTGGGGTCTGCGGCCTCCGGGAGTCCCATAGTACTCACCATTCAGCAGAGTCCTGCCAGAACCAATATCTCCAACTATACAGTACCAGGTAAAGACCAGGCGTTCATTTTTATAAATGTCACAATAATTGCCTCAGAAGGCTTCACAGACAAAATAAGACAAACGGATAATAAATCAGACTGTAAAGGACAACATCCGTGTTTTTGGACTTTCTATCGCGGTAAGAAAAAAACGAGGAACTATACTCAGACCACTGTTTCCTCTGGCCCTTGTGGCTTGGTGTGGCGGTGATATGGTCGAAGGTCACGTGACCATAGTGACCTGGAACGTGTCGCCTCACCGCAAAGCATTTTGGGACAAGTGGTCTCACAAGCTGTCAAGCAAACACAAACTATTTTCAATAGGCTTCAACAGGAGAGTAGGCAACAAATGAAACGTATTATTATGGCAACATCAGTAAGTGCTTGTGGTGTGGTGAGAGTTGCTGTATTCCCTCTCACGGCCGACATGCGAGATTGTTGCAAAATGGTTGAAGTTACATGATATTAATATAGGAAGGAGCACTCCAACAGTAAAACAATGGGGCAGTTTAGGATGTAAATTACTTGAGTTGGCTTTCACACATAAATGTTCTGATACTTTACTTTGTGATAAATATTCACCTGTACTGGCAAAGCAGTTAAAAGAGTTGTTTCAAGGCAATGTAATCTCTATTATATTTTGCCATTTGTGAATCCAAAATGGCGGACGCATCGCTCAAAGGTCGCTTCTTGACATAGGTTCTTAAACTCTATAGGCCTAATGCTTATAATAATTATCTTAATCTAATTATCATTTTGCATTTAAACATTAAACAATTTAATCACATTCAGATTTAAATTGAAAGAAAATTAGAGCAAAATAAAGCTACTCTTCTCAGCTCAATAATAAAAGCCTATCCACCAGACGAAGGGGCTTCGAACTCAGTCTGTGTTTGTTGTTGGCTCTTAAGTTTTCCTTAAGTTTAACGCTAACAACAAGACAACAACAAACACGCAACGCAAACCACAGTTTAAATAAACACCGCTAATATTTTCTGCTACACTCGGGAGGGACAGCGGGGAGATGAGCCACAGTGCTACATGCAGTACTGTATTTTTAACTCTACTCCAACAGCTAAGTAAATGTTGTTAAATAAAACACATCATTAACTGTGTCTATTACTCCAAATTGGCTCATTGTCAGCCTTCTTACTGATGTTAAAAAGCATGTAAACTCCACAGAGGCAGGGTGAGGTGAACTTTTTACCGTGGCGGGAATGCTCCAGATGTTCAGAGAGCGACAAGGCCCACTGTCTATCACACAGGACAGTCATTCTATGTCAGTGCATCCTACATTACTATCTCATTATTACCCACTTTAAAATCTCATTGGCTTATTTCACATAATATTAAAACTGGTGTGTTTTGTGAATTACATGTATGTTTTTGAAAAAACTGAGTGATACACAAAGCTTTAGTGCTTTCGTTGTCATGATTATTGCATGTTTAAAGGTTCCATATTATGCTTTTTTCAGGCTTTTTAAAATAGTGCTGGACACCTTTGCATTAGTATTACACACTTTATAACTTAAAATATTGAATATGTATGGAGAACATCTTTTGGGGAGCTTTTACTTGGATGGTGTCTGTCGCCTCCTGGTGGCAACAGTGGGGAATGGACAGTTTTTCTTCTTTAATATGACAAACTTTTAAAACCAGCCTTAAGTAGCTTTTTTAAATTAATGTATTCATGTCATCTGCTCTCTCAGATTCACGCGCCGCAGACCATCCAGGTGATGCCTCAGGGCGGCCAGATCCAGCTCATCCCCAGCACAAACCAGGCCATCATCGCCGCTCCAGTGACTGTCCCGGGACCCGCCGCTGCCCCTGTCCCACCTCAGAAAACTGTCGCCATCAAACCCTCTACCACCAAGTCTCGAAAACAACAACAACAGCAACAACAACAACAACAGGCTGCTCAAAACAACACAGCGACCAACATGGTGCAGCTTCCCGGAGGACTGACCCTGCCTTTAAACGTGGCTACGGGGGAAGTGGGCGGGACTCCCATCGTCACGGAAACGGCCACGGCTCCGACCATTCTCAAGGGCCGCCGCGGGAGGAAAAAGAAGGCTCCGGCCAACCAGAATACTGCCCCGGTCCAGGCAGCGTCCCCTCCACCTCCACCACCAGAGCAAATGGAGACTATTCTCATCGAGGCGGGGGACAACATTATACAGGTAAACGATTGACTGGTCAAGGACAGTGAGTTTTTAGTATTCATAGAGTCAAACATTATGAAAACATATTTATCTGAAGAAAAAAAAATTGTTTAAGATGTTCTTCTGATAGGGATTTATTAAGGCATAGTAAAGATGCATTTAGTTTATTGAGATTTGTACTTTTAATTTTAAATTCAAATGTCAAAAATATCATATGGTATGACTGTCTGGGCTTTGTCTGTCCTTAATAATAACAGTATATATCCAGGTACATAAAATGCTAATTTGTAGATACAGGAAAACAGTTTTTTTTTTATCTGATAGAGATAGTTTTGAAGTATGTGAATTACTTTTAGGCACATTCTGGTCCAAAACATTTTTTCCTTAAAAGGGGGTATCATATGGAGTGACGCTAGTATTTCGTTTTTTAAATGGGTTATAGTTTGACTATTATCATGATAAAGAAATTATAATCATCCAGAAACTTGCGAAAATGTCTCTAGAATAATCTACAATATCTGCAAGTGAGTTTAGTGTTTTAGTCTTTTTAAAAGATCCAGAAGATGAGATTTGTGGGCAAAACATCATACGGTGTGACCACTATTGACGTCATACTTTATGACAAGGGACGTTTTCAGTCAGGCAAAAAAAAAATATGAAGGCCTAGTGCCGAAACATCAGCTTGATGAGTCCTAATATAGTCTCACATTTGCAAGTTAGATGGTGTGCGGGAGTTTTAAAAAGTTAGGATCAGATGAATTTGATTTTATTACATGACTCCAAATGCTAAGCCTAAGGTTTTGCTCAAAATCTGAGAGTGTCACAACCATGAGAATAAAACCTTTAGGTGGCACTGGATTACAGATAAGAGCTGTACTACCTTGTGTATGTCTAGTTTGTATTTGTATGCTAGTCGAACCAACATACCTGGATAATGTCATAGTAGTCTATTGTTGCACAGTCAGGCTCAGGCAGGCTCATACCGCACTGAACATGCTCCACAGCGCCAAAAAGTTTAACACAAAACAAATTAGGCAAAATATCAACACCATTGTTTAAAGATATACTTTAAATTTTTCAACTAGAAAACACGATTGGTTATGATACTGAGTTGCTCCCTAACAGTTGTTGTTTCCAAGTTAGAAGAGCGACAGACTTGTATTCATGTGCTTTTAATCCAGAAAGTTATAACTAACATCCATAACTAATTTACTGATTTTTCCAGTGAATTAATGTTTCTCTCTCATGTGTCCTCAGGCGGGGAACAACCTCCTGATCGTGCAGAGTCCTGGGCAGCCGGCGATGGTGCAGCAGGTCCAGCTGGTCCAACACAAACAGCCAGAGTCTCAGGTGGTCCAGATCCCACAGCAGGCTCTGAAGGTGGTCCAGGCCGCATCAGCCACTCTGCCCCAAGTCCCTCAGAGACAGACCCCTGCTCAGACCAGTATACAGGTCACACCGGCAGAGCCCACGCCCACACAGGTAACTGCACACCTGTACAGAGCAGTATACAGGCCACGCCCACACAGATAACTACACACCTGTACAGAGCGGTATACAGGCCACGCCCACACAGATAACTACACACCTGTACAGAGCAGTATACAGGCCACACCCACTCAGGTAACTACTACACACCTGTACAGAGCAGTATACAGGCCACACCCACACAGGAAACAACTACACACCTGTACAGAGCAGTATACAGGCCACGCCCACACAGGTAACTACTACACACCTGTACAGAGCAGTATACAGACCACGCCTACTCAGGTAACTACTACACACCTGTACAGAGCAGTATACAGGCCACACCCACACATGTAACTACTACACACCTGTACAGAGCAGTATACAGGCCACGCCCACACAGGTAACTACCACACATCTGTACAGAGCAGTATACAGGCCACACCCACACAGGAAACTACTACACCCCTGTACAGAGCAGTATACAGGCCACGCCCACACAGGAAACTACTACACCCCTGTACAGAGCAGTATACAGGCCACGCCCACACAGGTAACTACTACACACCTGTACAGAGCGGTATACAGGCCACGCCCACACAGATAACTACACACCTGTACAGAGCAGTATACAGGCCACACCCACTCAGGTAACTACTACGCACCTGTACAGAGCGGTATACAGGCCATGCCTTCACAGATAACTACACACCTGTACAGAGCAGTATACAGGCCACACCCACTCAGGTAATTACACACCTGTACAGAGCAGTATACAGGCCACGCCCACACAGATAACTACTACGCACCTGTACAGAGCAGTATACAGGCCATGCCCACACAGATAACTACACACCTGTACAGAGCAGTATACAGGCCATGCCCACACATGTAACAACTACACACCTGTACAGAGCAGTATACAGGCCACACCCACACAGGTAACTACTACACACCTGTACAGAGCAGTATACAGGCCACACCCACACAGGTAACTACTACTCACCTGTACAGTGCAGTTTAGTACCGTCTTAGTAAATATGGCCTGTCTTTTCCAATTTGGTGACGACTGTATCGCCAATAACACTTTCTCTTTCTCCAGTTTTTATTCAAGACTTCCTCTGGCGAGTGGCAGACAATTCAGCTCCAGGAATCGACGACACAAACAACGGTGCCCTCTGTCGCAACGGTGACGACCCCCGTTTCCACAACGACCACACAGGCGTCGACCAATAGGAAGGCTCCTCAGAGCGGCGGTCGAAAGGAGCGGACTCTGGCTAAGATCGCCCCGGCCGGCGGGATGACCGGGGGGATGATCGCTCTGAACACGACTCCGCTGTCCCCGGCACCACAGACCGTTCAGACCATCAGCATCAACGGGGTCCAAGTCCAGGGAGTCCCGGTCACGATCACCAACGCTGGAGGTGAGGCACTTAACCCAAAAAACTCTAAAAACATAAACCAACTAGACTAATTCATCAGAGCAAAGGACTAACTGATGTTAAAAGCTGGCCTTAAGCTTATATCTTAGCATTTGACTAACGTGATTCAAGCAATTTTCTCCATTTTGTTAATAATTTTGTGAGTGCATTGCCAGGATTTATGCATGCTTCACTTAGATTAACGATTATGCTATGTACTGTAAACATTACCTTCACATGTACCACTAACAATGGTTAATGAGCAACTTACTGACTTTTTTGTTGTTGAGCCACTTACTTGGGCTTTTATTTAAAGAATAATGACACTCTGATACATATTAAATAAAAGTTTTATATTAGGGCTGTGTGATATAATCAAACATGCGAAAACTGTTGAGTAGGGCAATAATGATGTGATTGGTGAAATTTTGATAAACTATTTTGACCTAGGTTCAATTAAGTTAAAACAGTTCCTGTACTAGGACTAAACCAGAACTAAACTAGATCTAAACCAGGACTAAACCAGAACTATAGTATGTCTAAATCACATCTAAACCAGGACTAAACCAGGTCTAAACCAGGTCTAAACCAGGTCTAAACCAGGTCTAAACAAGGACTAAACTGGAACTAAGCCACATCTAAACCAGGACTAATCTGGGACGAAACCAAGAATAAACCAGCACTAAACTAGGCCCAAACAGTGTGAAAATCAAAACTTAAAGACTAAACTGGGACTTGCATCTATTTCTCACAAAAGTAAGGGCTACTTCATTGTTCATATTAACTACTAGGCCATTGAATGCCTGAGATTGAAGTATCTCTTTTGTGTGTGTCCCAGGCCAGCAACACCTGACAGTGCAGACGATGCAGGGAGGAGGTCTGCAGCTCGCAGCTCTCCCGAACCAGCCCACGGTTCAGGTGGACTCCCTGACACTGGAGCTGCCTCCAGGACCAGGGGAGAAGAAGAGGAGGATGGCCTGCACCTGCCCCAACTGTAAAGACGCCGACAAGAGGTGGGCTTACTCTTAAAGCAGAATTCAGTCACTTTTTTACCTTAAATAAACTGTTTTAAAGTCTGTGTGATGGTTAAATGAGTTGTTGTGGGGTAAATGAAATGTCCGCTCTCCCCTTGCTGTCTCTGTGCTGAAAATAACACTTTCAACAGTGTGCGCCTCTGACCCAGTGTCTCGCGAGAAAAGTGGCACATCGCAGTTAGCAAAACAACAAGCTAGCAATGGCTTTATTTCTTGATTTTTGTCGTGGCAGAATGGCCAAATGGCAGGAAAACTATGCACAGATATGAGGAGGAGAAAGCAAAAGTAAAGCCTATGGAGGGATCACACAGTAGGCAACAGGACTTGTGAGTATTTACGATAGTGCTTTACTCTGAAATGTAGGGGGAGATCTATAATGAGGCAAAACAGTGAAGAAACAAGCAGAGTTACTGAGTTACACTTTAATAAATTCAGTTCTCTGAGCTGGAAGTCATTTAATTCAGCTGTCAAAGTTTTGCAATATTAAGGTGAGACACAATGCGTTGACAGTAAAAAACTATTTGGACTTTACGATTGAGAAATAAGGAATAATACACCTCTGATACCTGAGCAGTCCAGTGGTTCATTTTTAATTTGGCTCTAGCACAAGTGGAAAGGATTTATATAAAACTTGCATATGTGCAATAAGCCTACATCCACACGGAGACAAAACTGTTATTGTGTCAAAAACGTTTTACATAAACACGGCAACATCTCAGTTTCATAAAAATGTGTGTACCCTCCCTCGGTCCATGCAAAACCTCTGAAAACATGGTAATACATCTGCAAGGCTGTAACACTGCCACAGAAACACACCAAAAACACACGAGGCATGTGCAGAAAACTGGTGCGATGTAAATATAAGAACATGATGGTGAATATAAATGTGTGAGTTAGAAAGGAGACCGAATCTTTTGAACAGCTCTTCACCATGAACGACGAGAACCGAGTCAGAATGGTGCGCAAGTTGTTGCTTTTTTTCTACTCTTGTATCGAAATGAACAAGCTCTTCACTGTTTGCCAACCATGAAAAAAACTCACTAGAAAAAGTAGAAGAAAACACGCTCATACAGAAACGAAAAGAACTCGAGAGAGGAAAGGAGCACATACACAGTGCACAAGCTCAGACACATTATTCAGAAGTCTCTAGTTGTAAACAGGGCCTACACGCGTGTGCATAAATGTTTATTGTTGCTTCTTGCTAGTTTTTGCATGAACATATGTCAAGGTAGCTATATTTTGCACATTTTTGACATATAATGAGTCCTAAATGTGGTCTCGCTCTATGCAGAAGTATACGACGTCACCATTAGTGAATTTATTATCATCAATGAAGAAGACGATAATAATGTCCCATCTCTAGTCTGTAGTCAGAGGAGCAGAGGATTTAGCTTTAAAGCCATAAAAAGCTCTGCAGCTCGAACGCAACACCGTTAGACGCCACTGTTGTTGATGTTGTGGGAGTTAAGGACATGCGGGGTAAGAGAGAAGTGGGGCTACGGCGTCATCGCTTCAGAAAAGCTGTAAACACGGAAACATGTATACAGCGTTGTGAAATCGTTCCACTCTGGGACACGATTAAAAAAATGATCGTAGATGAAACGCCTACACGATGTGGATACACCTAAGCATGTCTCCGTGTGGACAAGGCCTAAGATCCTCTATTGTCATTCAAGCACAGCCTAGGTAAAGGAGAGTCAACAGGACGTCCCACTTTGAGTCACCTTAAAAGAAAAGCAGTGCCCAGAGAAAGTAGTAATTCCTGACTTTCAATTTAAATGCTGCATAAAATGGGGCAGAAAGAAGAAGTATCACAAAATCAATAAAATGTCCTTTCTTTTTTTTTGTCTGATCACTGTCTCTGTGGTTCTGTCCAGGCCTGGGGAGGTGGGGAAGAGGAAGCACATCTGTCACGTTCCTGGCTGCGAGAAAACGTTCAGGAAAACGTCTCTGCTCAGAGCTCACGTCAGACTCCACACCGGGGAGAGGCCCTTCGTCTGCACCTGGGTTTTCTGTGGGAAGAGGTTCACACGGAGCGACGAGCTGCAGAGGCACGCACGGACACACACAGGTCTGGACCACCAGATTATTTATTCACTGTCTGATTTTGAAGCCACTCACCATTTGTTTAGCTAGATTATCTTGTAGTGTAAACAGTAATAAATGCGATAAATCTTGCATGCTTGTTTTTTTACACTTCATCTGGGCTGAATTTAGTTTCTCTGTGGTGTCTGAGAGCTATGCTATGAAAACAGTGGGCGGGGCCTATTGGTGCATTTCTGTGGTCCTCGGAAACACGGGAAAACATTTTTACAAGTTAAAAAATGCACATGGACGCCTGCACAAGTCGGAAAAGGAACTCAGGTCAAACCCTGATCCCCGATTTCCCCGCGGGACGTCAGCAGTCGCACAGACGGAGCAGAAAAGCAGCTGAGTTATACATTTGAGCTCTTTATCTAACGCTGCTTATAATATGAGTTTACTGTAAGCCGTCGCTCGTCTAAAAGTAACAGAATTGCGTTAGAAATGCTGTTGTAGTCAAGACCGTGCAAATCGAGACCAAGACCAGTCCGAGTCCAGAGTGAACCAAGACAAGGCCGAGACTTTCAGGGTTTCAGAGCGAGTTGAGACCGAGACCAAGTTAAACCAAGACCAGGCTGAGACCAAACCCTGTGAACTAACACGAAATAAAGGGGACAGTTTTTTTTTTTTGTTTAAGTAGTTCAAATTCATTCATGATCATTTTAATACAAAAGACTTCACAAACAGAAAACAGCACAAAACTAGTTACTCCAAAATTATGAAGAATAGCATTTTTTAATAATGTTTGGTAAATAAAATCTCAGAGACTAAGACTAGACCAAGTAAAAGTGTATTCGACACCGAGACAAGACTAAGGGCCATATTTACTAAGTCAGGTGCTAAACTGCGAGTGCGTGTTGCTCGTGAATTACTAAGACAAATTGCGTGGTCGGTGACAGCTGCAAACAGATGGGGCAGAACTATGTAAACGGCATCATTGCGTGTATTGTTTTGCGTCATGGAAGCTGCGGAAGTGGAACTCAAACGGAAGCAAAAATTTAACCAAGAAGAGCTGGCAAATGGCAAATAGATCTGCACGCGTGGCAAACACTCTAACCCTACGGATGTCTTCATTTCTTCTCCGTCTCACACGAATCACAGCAGCCGTATCTGTGCAAAAGATTAGCACGTCCTTCTCCAACGTGCTAAATTTATACGCTATTTTCGCGCAAAGTCATGGTGAGCCTTGATAAATAATATTGCGGGCGGTAAATGAATGAATTTGCATTTTCGCCGCCTTCCATTTTGCGCACTCTGGGAAGAACGCCTCAGTTTACAGATTCATTAGGTCATAGGAGCAAAATCTGCCTTGCGTTCGCTCTGCTCCTGTAAGACACGCAAATCTCAACTGTGTCTGGGTTTGCTCCAATTTTAGTGCATATTATTCAGTTAGCGTGCAGCTAACCTTTGATAAATCTGGCCCTAAGACCGCAAAAAAATTGTCTCAAGACCAAGAGCAGTCTCCGGTGCTACAGCATTAAACTAATTTTTGCTGTTTATTTTTCCCCTAACTTTGAGCCTCTTGCTAAATATATTAACACTCAGCTTTTCTGTAAAGAGAAGGCTAACATCTGACCAATAACTCTGTTGGTCTATGTGTCACATGAATGTAGCGTCACAGTTCTAAGCTTGAGTTTCTTGTGAAGTATGAAACGTCCTGTGCAGAACTACCTTTCTGTTCCTGGGGAGTATGAAACACCCTTTACTCGAGCCGTGTCCTGTACATCGCTCATAACCTCTCCATCTTTGTTTTCCAGGAGACAAACGCTTCGAGTGCAGCCAGTGTCAGAAACGCTTCATGAGGAGCGACCACCTCACGAAGCATTACAAGACTCACATAAACACAAAGAACCTGTGAGCTGGGAACTCTGGGAACTCTTTTGAGGAAAATATTCTCAATATTTAACTGTGTGTACGACAAGGAGGAGGAGAAGGAAGGACCAGGACGGGACCAGCTCTGACTCTGTCCCACAGTGGGATGTACCCCGGGGCGGCCCCTCCAAAATCACTGCTAACTCCTCCGGGACACTGTCTAACGTAGTGTACAGACTTCAAACTTATTAACAGTTTCTTTTTATCAGCAGCTTTCAACAAGAAATCAAGATGGCAGCGCTTTGTTTATTTATAGACTTCACAAATCATCAAAAACAAGCGGATACAAGTCACTTTTTCTTCCTATTTTTTTTTTTTTTTATAGATTGGTTTTACTTGCAAAGGTTTTCTCCATTTGTAGTGGGACATGAAAAAGGATGTTACTAACTGCCCCAAAAGATACTGAATTGTTTTATTATTTATAACTAAAACAGCTTTATTTTATCTTGCGTGAAATTGTCAAACTAGAGTTTTATTTTGGATATAAAACTCCCTTTACGACAGTAAAAAGTGTGGTAAAGTCTAGTTTTATGCCTTTTTGGTAGATGCTGCGAGTTCCCAAATAATTTGAATGGAAGTCAATGTGGGTCAGCAAATGATGTTCCTGTATGTTTTTCACAACATAAGACCTGACCGCCTTAAAATTATTATTATTATAACTAAATAAGTTTACCTTAAAGGTGCTGTATTATGCAAAAGTGCTTTTTCTGAGCTTTTTCCCATGTTATTATGTTGTTCCCTCGTCAAAAACAAACCTGGGGTTGTGTTTTGCTTCATTTACTCCTGTTTGAATAATCCTGTATGCTCTGGCGCTGAATTTCTGAGTCTTCAAAACGCTCAGTTGCACAAACCTCCGCCCACTCCAGGAAGCACTGACCAATCAACAAAGCCCTCTACACGGTGCACAGCTCTGTTTTCAGTGATTTCTCACAGCTATGTTTGATTTTGTGGTAAAAGGGCGTCACGCAAAACGTTTAAGGAAGTAAAAATGTTGCTTTCTTTATGTTCAGAAGACCCTCTGCTGACCTCTTCACTTGCTTCTTTATGGCACTTATTAAAAATGTTCTCTCTTAGTCACATAATGTTTTTAAAGGTTGTAAAATGTGTTGCTGTTCTAGAGGCGACCAAAATCAGTATAAAAATATAAATAAAAGCATAATATAGCCCTTTAAAACTTCTAGCGCTGTGTAGTTAGACCGTACAGTTATTTTGGCCTCATTTCTTCCTCAATTAAAAGAAAGCAGTGCTTCCGATCGATCTTGACGACTATGGAAGCCCACTTTAATCAGATTTTACAATATGAATACACTGTTTCTAAAATAATTATGGGTTTTTCATGATCTTCTTTTCATAGTACTTAAAAGTTTACTTATAATTTAACTAGAATTAAATTTGTTATACCAATATTATCAAAGGAAAAAAATGTTTAAAAGATCTCTCCAAACTTAAAAACTGCCCAAAATCTGCAGGACAGTGAATGAAAACACCACCCCTCTCTCTCAGACACAGAGACGAGCTGATCTGACATCAGTGGGAATGGCTTTAGGTAGAGATTTGTTATTCAAACTATGGAGAAATAGCCAGTCGTTCCCAAAATGTGCATGCAAAAATAGTACGGTCGCATGCTTTACTTACTGAGCTTTAAGGCAGCACTTGTTAATATAATCTTAAGTTCAATCTAAAGTTGTGGAAGTGGCTATCAAAATCCTTATTTATGGATTTTTAACTCAAAGTTGACTCTCCATTGACTTCCATTCATAATTTTTAGGCTTTTAGTGACAGCCAATGGTCTTTTCATTTCTGTTGTCTGCATAATAATCCTGCTTTTCAAGGACTTGCCAGATGTTAATACAACAAAATCACAGTAAAATCTAATATTAAAACAAGCCTTTTCCAGTATTTTGTGCATATTATTTATCCTTTAAGTCAAGATAAGCTTTCAGTTTTTAGCAAATTGTCAGTAGGGGATTTATCCAACGCTCTATGAGGAGAACATGTCTCAGAAATGTAGCACTAAGTTTAATAAATACAGAGTAGCCTGGCCAGTCAGACCCATACTTTCTTTTCTAAAGCAGGAGCGTCTGGTTCCTACAGTTTCTAC
Source organism: Bostrychus sinensis (assembly GCA_020698575.1). Classification (NCBI taxonomy): domain Eukaryota; kingdom Metazoa; phylum Chordata; class Actinopteri; order Gobiiformes; family Eleotridae; genus Bostrychus; species Bostrychus sinensis. Next base: position 34,927,206 of record CM036243.1, on the reverse strand, counting down.
TCAGTCGATTTGGACCCAGCCTATCACAGTCGTTTATCTTCTTACAAAAGCTAAAGATAATCCATCAGAAATATGCAAGGCGCCGGCTTATTCAGAGTAAATTTAATAACTTCTGTGACCTGGTTCTGCTGAAGTCCTCATTGTCGTTTTTTTTTTTCTTCGTCTTGTTTCCATTTTAACAACAGTAAAGTCCTGCTGACTTTTTTTTAACAATTTTTCCTAAGCTCCATCTTTCAGGTCAGCGTTGCACTGCTTACGTCCCGCCCTTCTTTTCTCTGATTGGTTACTCTGCCTCTGATTGTTCCGCCCCTTAAAAAACAAAACTCAAACCAAGAAGTACCAGACTAACTTCTTTGTATAGGACAGGAAAAGAGTTAGTCTGGCTGGCCAGGCTAGTAACTAGGGGGTGAAACGCAAAAATAAACCTGGATTTGCTGTAATGATCGAACGAAAGCTATAAAAAGTAGCCTGTGCGTAAATAATAGGACAACAAGGACAATAGGAAATCAAACTTAACATTCAGGACAACAGCGTCTGATAGTGGCTTATGTTATACATCTAAAATGGTACGAATCTTGCTTCCTAAAATTTTTTTTTTGTTTTTTTTTTTTGGCTTTGTTCTCTTTAGGTTTTCGACTTGAAGGGGCGGAGTGGAAAACTGAAATAATCTGGTACGATGAGTGTTATTCAAATGGAAAAAAATGGTTTGAGTCTGCCTTACATTGAGTTTACACCAGGACTGTAACGTCGTTTGGAGCGAGACCATGTAATACTTTTGTCATTGAGTACTGCTGAATATTATTTAAATTTTACCCATTGGTGCACTAACAGTTTGGAGAAGCAGACAGGAGCGATGACACAGAGACTAAAACCATGTATTGCTGTAAAGAGTAAAAGACATTTCGGATCACAGCCACGTTGAGGAGCATGTAGTGGAACAAACTACTACTACTACTACTACTACTACTACTGCTACTACTGCTATGGCCCAATCAGCCGGCACACATAACACAAACCCTGTGCCCTTGCTCCTGTCTGCTTCTCCAAACCCGTGCGAACATTTACCAACTGTATATGGAAATAGGTACCACTCCCTTTTACGAAACACTGTAAAGTGAATTTAAACCCAACTTTTTATACATTATGGCCTAAATTGACAATCACATCAAGCAAAAAAACAAAATCCTTTGTACACGAATTCTTCCTGCTATAGTTTTTAATACAAGTTTCTTTCCATGGAGACGACTGGTGTAAGGTCCTTTGTACAGCTTTTGTATCATGTAATATATGTTAAGCCAATGAAGGTGTTTTAAATACAGCCGGTTTGATGAAGACGTCTATCCAGTTTTTGTTATTTTCTGCAGTGGTTGTTGCTTTTTGTTTATTTTATTTTTTGCCAAGGATATACAAGCGTTATAAGATTAGCAGCAGGTTGGTTGTATTGCAGAAATAGCCTTAAGAAGACAAATGGTACATAAGGTTCATCATCTGGCCTGACATAATTTTATTGTGACCCACTTTTTAACAGAAATGTAAAATATTATTTGACGTTATTTATTTTAAAAAGGTTGTGTTTTAAAGGGGCTATATTCTGCAAAATTAACTTTTTTTTTTTTTTAGCTTTCTTCCATGTAATAATATTGTTCCCTCATCAAAAACAGACCTGGAGTTGTGTTTTGTTTCATTCACGCCTGTTTGGGTGATTGTGTATTCTCTGGTGCTGAGTTTCTGAGGCCTCAAAACGCTTTGTCCCACTCCAGGAAGCACTGACCAATCAACAAGCCCTCTACATCCAGTCCGCTCTTATTCATTTATCCAAAAAAACATTGCACATCTCAGTTTCCATTGAGTCCTCACAGACATCATTTTATAGTAAAATGGCAACACACAAGTTTAAGGAAGTAAACAGCTTTTTTTCTCTGTCTCTGTTCAAAGAAGCTTAACAGAGCTGCCCTCTGCTGGTCTCTTCATTTATTTTTTTATGGCACCAGTAGAGTATTTATTAGAAACATTTTATTTTAGTCACTTAATGTTTTTAAAGGTTGTTAAATGTGCTCTAGAAGTGACCAAGATTGGTTTAAAAATGTAAATAAAAGCATTATGTAGCCCCTTTAAAATCACAATTTCATGTCATAATATTTAGGCTTGGACATCAACACAACCTACTTATGGGGCCTGACCCACCTGTTGGAAACCGCTGGACTGAACCTTCAGTCAGTTAGTCCAGGAAATGATCAGTATCGTCCTTGAAACTCCTTATTATTTATATTTTCTTCCATTTTTTGCATCTGTTAAATGCTGTACAATCACTTACTGTGGTCATCTTTTGAATATCTATTGGGAATATTAAGTTTGAGTTTTGACCCTCTGATGCTGCCGTAGTTTGGGGAGTTTTATGGTTGTTAATGAGAAATAGTTTGGCCTGGAAAAAGTTGTCCCTGGGCTAAAACTGCTTTGAATTTGCTTTTTATCTTCCATAAAAAAATCACATTTGTTTGGCTTTGCTTTATGCTGGACTTTACTGACAAGATACAAGCCAAAAGGCACAATTTATGACCTTAAAAGCTTGCTCCTGTCTGCTTCTCTAAACAATACATCGACTACAATGGACAACATTTTAACTATTACAACGTGTCCTACTAAAATCCGCTCCATACAAGCTTTGCCCTGTAAAATTATGCTCCATAGACGGCCATTTAGTTTCAAAAGGCCAATATTTTACATTTTGCTATTTTGGTTTTAAGACTTTCTGAAGTTTGTTTAAGACATGTAAATATAATAAACATAGGAAGAAGCTGCCTGTGGTTGCGGTTGGCGTTGCCCCAGCCCCCTCTTGAAGAACAACAACCGATTTTTGTACAGTGTGTAAAAATAAAATCTAATGTGTTATTGTAAAGCTCGACTCTTGCTTTGTAAAAAAGACTTGCAGAGCATTTTTCTATGAAATTAAAGTTGCCTTAGAGACGCTGCGCCCCGTGTGTAAACAAAACAAAATCAAACTCCACTTCCTGTTTGTAAGACTCAGTTTGTCTTCTTCTAACTTATGTTGAACTTGTTGTGCACTGATTAAAAAAAACAAAAACAGAATCCAAATTTGTAAAGTTGAATCTTGACGGTAAATAAATATAAGGAGCTTTTCCGACTGTACAGACCTCTTCACTGCTTCTGGTTCGTTCTCTTCTGTCTGATACAGCAGAGGTTTGCAGCTTTTTGGTTTTGTGTACCTCCTCACTCATCTGTGTTGATTATTCTTCAAAAAGTGGTCACATACAGGGCAGCCCCATGCTCTGAGAAGCATTAAATATTATGTTTAGGTATTAATTTTGTTCATCTAGTTCTCAAAACATTACATTAATATTACAAAAAAGTAGAGTCAACTCAATAACACAAAATATTTATTGAAGAAATGTTATTATTGAAATGCATGATTCATTTATTCACAATTTTAATCTGTATTAGACTTTTAAAATAAAACGCTTGAGTTTCAGAGTAGTGCAGATAATTCTTTAGTGTAAAATTCATACAGATTATTGTTCTGTTTTTGATGATGGTGGCATTAAATTTCACAGTAAGTGGCATTAAAAAGTCTTTAAAAGGTTTAAATTTCACAAAATCTGGAGCTACCCTGATATAAAACAACAGCATTTATTAATACTTTTATTTTTTTTTTAATTTGACCTTTATTTAACCAGACTTTTATCAATATGTTTATTAATAAATATTTTAGATACAAATTCTCAAGCATTTTTTTTCTAAACTTAAATTTAAGATAAAAAAAAATTAAAATAATAATAATTGGCCTGCCTTAAAGAAAAAATGTATAAAAGATTTAAAAATAATAATAAAAATAAAATAACATAAAGTAATAACAAAAAATAATACAATATAATCTTCTATTACATTTACTTATTTTACTATATATTTTATGTTCCGAATAAAAAAAAGTAAAATAGATAATAATAATAAAAAATAAAATAATAATAATAATAATAATAATAATAATAATTTGAATAACTCCCCTTTGAAATTAGCTGGTAAACCTAAAAATATGTAACAAAATATAATATTCTTGAATCCTAAAAGCTAAACACTGACACTAAATACAGCCTCACCACGACCCACTCTTAGGTCCTGACCCACCAGTTGAGAATCACTGCCTGCTGCCTGGGAGAAAGAAGGTGTGTAAGGAAAAATATTCAGACAGATTATCAAACAAACAATAAGCCAGGTTTTAGAAATAATTCAGAGTTAAAAACAGTAAAAACTTAAACCTCACTCTGGTCACATCGCTCCAAAGACAGAGTTTGTTGCAATCTCCCCAAAATTTTACTAAATACTAGTGTTCAAGATTAACCAGTTAACTAATTGTTATTAACGGCAGGCTCAGTTAAAATGTTATTAACCTTTGTAATCAAAAACAAGACTGTGCTATCTGCTGAATATTGGCAGACTTAAGGGCTAATCATAAAATTAAGCAACTGTTTCCTAAAATAAAAGGCTATATTATGTCTTTGGTTTAAAAAATTAGAGTTCTTTTATTCATGGTTCCTGACTGTAACCTGATAAACTGTTGTTCTACCATCATCTAAATAAAACTTAGACATGTAGGTGGTTACTGGTAATCCATTATTATTTGTCAAGGCTACCAACTAATGGTTAAAGAAAATGTACAAAATGTGCATTCCTAGTACTACAGTAAGAGCATTGTTACTCCAAAAAAATGTTACTCAAGCAGAAGTAAAAAGTATGTTGTGATAAAAGTACTCTTCAAAGTATGATTTACTGAGAAAGAGACTCTGGTAAATGTAACTCATTACTACACCTCTGTCCAAAATATTTATTTTTAGCATTAAATTTACATTAATTCCACAAATATTTTTGTATAATGTGCTTTTAATTGTAGTATCTTTGACTGTAGCCATGATTGCTATAACATACTGTTTCTGAAACCCGTGATGAGACATGACCCTTGATTTTTTTTCCTATACAAAATAAATACAATATAAAACAATATGTACAGTATTTATAGTAATCAGACATTTAAGTTTCAAGTTAAATGCCGTTAGAATTATGGAAAGAAAAAAAGAGCAGTGGAAGATTGTTTAAACACAGATGTACAGATTGAGGCACGGCAAATAAGTAAATAAAAATAAATTAAAGAGTAGAGCGAGTGTGAGGCAGAGTTAAGTGTTAATATTCAGAATAAATAAAACCTTTATTTTGAAGAACTTTCACTCTGACGTTCTATGACATCATCAGAGTGCGCCGCTGACGCTTCATGCAACAACAACAGCAACACCCGGCTAAATGTGAAGGTTTTTATCTAAATTTATCTGAGTTAAACAGCGATTCGCGTCTTATTTCTACCCATGTGAATTACCCATAACTTTATAACATAATTTGAATATAATTACGCATGTGTTAGCGCGGTTTGACGTGATTAAAAGACTGATATTCGGGTTTTTTAGCTCAAACTGGGGCTAGCTCTTTTTGACAGAGTTCACTGACTTTATATAAATGTTTATTTTACAACAAAATCTGCTTTTTGTAATTGGAAAAAAACAGCCGCGTTGTTATGTACAAGATTATGATAAAATGAGAATAAAGTTAAAACAGTGGTCTCTAAACAATTTGAGCAAGATCTATTTTGATTTTGTTAAAGGAAATTATTTTTCTACTGAAATTGAAACTCCAACTTCCATAATCAACTTCTTTTTTTTGAAGTCACATCAGGAGCCTCCTCAGATTGAATACAGAACAGTAGTAAAGTATTGTACAGCCAATAAATTGTAGTGGATTTATAATAATATTTTTGATCAATAATTTTAATTTACAATAATTTGTCCAAGCACTAAACCCTCTGTGTTTGTCTTGTCCAGGGCCATACAGGATTTTAGAAATCCTGTGGTCCATCATGTTGAGGGCCAGTTTAGTCCTGGTTTAGCGCTTGTTTGTCCTGGTTTAGTCCTGGTTTAGACCTGGTTTAGACCTGGTTTAGTCCCTATTTTGTCCTTTAGTGTTCCATCCTTCTCTGTCATCCTGGGTTAGTCCTGTTTGGTCCTTGTTTAATCCTATTTTAGTCCTGGTTTAGAGCTTGTTTGTCCTGGTTTAGACCTTGTTTAGTCCTGGTTTAGACCTGGTTTAGACCTGGTTTAGTCCCTATTTTGTCCTTTAGTGTTCCATCCTTCTCTGTCATCCTGGGTTAGTCCTGTTTGGTCCTTGTTTAATCCTATTTTAGTCCTGGTTTAGAGCTTGTTTGCCCTGGTTTAGTCCTAATTTAGTTCTGGTTTAGTCCTGGGTTAGTCCTGGTTTAGGTTTATTTTAGTCTTTGAAAGCCAAATATATAAAGGTGCTATAAATGATCAGATAACTCCACGTACCCCCTGCAGTGTGCTTGCGTAGCACTAGGGAGCCCCAAACCCCTGATTGGGAAACACTGGTGTAGAGAATAAATTAGTTTAAGAGATATTCATGTTGCGTTGGGTCTGATTTATGTTGTAATAAAAACATCCAGTGTTTGTTTGTTTCTAGGACGATGGCGGTGAAGTAGCAGCCGCAGGATGGGAGACTGGGGTCCGTCTGCGCTGCTGGCTGCCCTCTGTCACAGCGATGAGGACCGGCCGTTTCCTGTTTGGGAGGATGGACACATCGGGCCGTGTTTTAACGGGCTGGTCCTGGGAGCTCTGCCTCACGCTGCTCTGGCCGTGGTCAGCGCCGGATACCTGAGTCTGGACAGGTAAGAGACAAATACAGAAACACAATAGGCTCTAATGCTATGATAAATTATATAAATATAAATGTATTAGGAGTGTAACAATACAGTAACTGTATCGATGTATCGATTTTTTTTCCCTATGATACAGCTACATCGATACACATGACCTTGTATCGAATCATATTGTTTTCTAGGAAGTGAATATCGATACACATGAAGACTCACTCTGTCTGCTGGACATAATCAACCCCGGCCGCGGTGCTACATTTGAGAGTAAACTTTTATGATTTTTGGCAAAAAGTTGCTGTATCGATTATCGATACAAAGGTGTTGAATCGTATCGAAACATATTGTTCCAAATTACCCAATATCGTTCTTGAATCGTATCGAAACACTTCTAATTGATGCATATCATATCATTGCAAAAATGTATCGTTACACCCCTAAAATGTATATTATCTACTTACTTGTATATAAGGCAAATCTAAACCAGGACATTGTTCCCTCAGCAAAAATAGACCTGGTGTCATGTTTTATTTCTTTCACTCCTCTTTGAATAATCCTGTATTCTCTGGCGCTGAGTTCCTGAGGCCTCAGAACACTTGGTTCAACAAACCCCCGCCCACTCCAGGAAGCACTGACCAATCAACAAGCCCTCTACATCCAGTCTGCTCTCATTCATTTATCCAAAAAACGGTGTACAGCTCTGTTTCCGCTGATTCCTCACAGACATTTTTTATTTTGGAGTAAAATGGCCTCAGAAAAAGTAACAGAGCTGCCCTCTGCTGGTCTCTTCACCTGTTTCTTCAGGGCACCAGCACAGTACTTGTTAAAACCGTTTATTTTCCCTCCTCTCTCCTCAGGATCAGCTCCTCACAGTCCTCTCCTCCTTGCGGCTGGACCCTCAGACTCCTCTCCTCTCTCCTCTTGTCCCTCCTCTTCACCGTGGACCTCGTCATAGTCTCAGTTTTACAACGAGCCAACCTGTACCTCTCCATCCTCGCCAGCTGCTGTGGCCTTTTGGGCTGGACGCTTCACACAGGAGCCATCGCCGTTCTCCAGAAATCAGTCCATCGAAGAGGCAGAGGACCCACGCTGCTTTTCCTACTTGTCCTGCTGTCTGTACCAAATTTAGTTTTTGTATTATTGGATTACAGCGGGTCTGAGGAGTATCTGGACTTGGAGAAGCCGCTAAATGTGACACGGTTGGCGTTGGCGTCGGCCCGGGCCGTGGCGTTGCTGCTGTACGCTGTGGCCTTTGTGTTTCCCTGTGTGAGAGACGCTGGATATACTTTATTTGTGAACGCAGTCGATGGGTCACCACTTATTCCAGATGGAGGAGAGCTGGACACAGGTGAGAAATGGAGAAGTTATGGAAATGTATGTAGGATGTATGTTTGTGGTAATGATTCTCAACTGGGGGTGTGAGTACCAAAGGTGGGTCATAAGGAGGTTGCGTATGGTCTCCGTGTTCATCTGAAGTCTAAATATTGTTTTAATTACATTTTTTACATGCGCCATAAAGGTCATAGTAAAATAATTCAGACAAATAACTTTTAAAAAACTTAAAACGTAGGTCCTTATAAAATGATCAGGGATAAAACTATATTCACTGTTCCTCCTCTGTACTAGAACCATATCGGCTGAACCATAATACTGGCCGATATAGCTTATTTGAAAAACCTGAAAAGCTCAAAATGGATTCAAAAAGATTTTGCTCAAATCTTTGGTATAGAACCTCGTAGAACAAAAAATCCAAAAGCATTTTGCAGCTCCCCCCAAGCTCTGCCTGCACAGAGTCTGACTGAGATGGACTTCTCAAAAAAATTATCTAAATGTTTTCATTTGTTTCACTTTATTTTCAGGTTTAATGAGCATTACTTAAACAAAATGGCTTAAATGGCTTTATTATATAGGGCTCCAACTAACCATTATTTTGAAAATTTATTAATCTGTCCATTATTTTTACGATTAATATATAGTATATTATTAGTGAAGCCTGAGTGAATGTGTGATTTTTATTTTTAATTTTACCCAGGTGAAGCTACAAGTGGCACTTGAAGACTTTTGGATAGAGAATATATACAGGCAAAGATATTTTTTCATGAAAAACACAAAATGCACATTCTCTTTTACTGTTTTGTTGAATTTACTGTGCTGTCTTTATAATCAAACCTTCTCAATCGGCACATTGTATGTTTCAAAATCTATAAATATTCCAATTAGCGAGTAATCCATTACTAAATTAGTTGATGATTATTTTAATAATTATGATATTGAATAATTATCAAGTATAATTGAATAATTCAATTAGTTTTTGCAGCCCTAATATTAAATGCATTTCTTTAATAAATTCAGAAAATTGGCCCTACATATCAATCAAAAAAATCTACAATGTTTATCGGCCAACGGCTGCTCTGAATTTTAAAAATCAGTATCAGCCATAGAAAAATCCATATCGGTCGCCCTGTAGTATAAAATGATGGATATTTAGTCTTTACAGCACATTCCCAGTTTGGAGAAGCAGACAGGAGCAATGAAATTATTAATGTATGAATGCTTCTGTGGTCAGTGCAAACACACAACAACTCACTTCAGCTTCTACAACTTGAAAAACTCCTCTCAGTGCAAGTGTTTGTTACATAGAAGTACCCTTTTTCCTCTCTTTTCTTTCCTGCTGCAGGTGAGATGGTGGCTGAAGACGGGAGCAGCTGTTTCTCGCGTCTCTTTTACTCGTGGCTGACTCCTCTCATGCTCCGGGGCCAGAGGGGCGAACTGAACCGACCCAGCGACGTTTACCACTTACCCTGGAAGCTCCGCACCAGCGTCATCTGCCGACATTTCCAAAAGTCCTGGGACCACTGCAGGGGCCAGACCAGTCCGAGACAAGCTAACGAATGGCCCAGTCCCATCAGCTCCCACTGCGTTCGGGACACGGTGGAGCTGGAGGGGGACGTCTCGCTCGTAAAAGTCCTGCACAAGGCGTTCGGGCTGAGATATTACTCGCTGGGGCTGCTGAAGGTGATGGTGAATGTGCTGACGTTCTGCGGGCCACTTCTTCTCAGCAGTTTGGTGAATTTTATGGAGGAAGGGGACGCGCCCGTCAGCACAGGGGCGTGGTGCGCCTTTGGGCTGTTCGCGTCGACTCTGCTCACGTCTGTCCTGAGGAATATCTATGTGTTTCAGGTTCGTAACATATCAGAAAGTCATTAGTGGACAGAGATAGAATGCAGTTTGTAAAATACACAGAGAACAATCAATCAACAAAAAGCACCAGCCTCATTTTAGATAAACGTTTATGATTGGGCTCATAGAGTTTGGTGGTACGTGGGCTTCTTTTGGTGGTACTCAGGAGTCCTTTGCAGTTGTGATTTAGTTTAATGTAGAGGCCATATTATTCCTGTTTTAGTTCTGTTTTTGTTGGGGCTAGTTTAGACCTGGTTTTATCCTGGTTTAGACCTGGTTTTATCCTGGTTTAGACCTGGTTTTATCCTCGTTTAGACCTGGTTTTATCCTGGTTTAGTCCTAATTTAGTCCTAGTTTAGACCTGGTTTAGTCTTGGTTTAGTCCTAATTTAGTCCTAGTTTAGACCTGGTTTAGTCCTGGTTTAGACCTGGTTTTATCCTGGTTTAGACCTGGTTTTATCCTGGTTTAGACCTTGTTTTATCCTCGTTTAGACCTGGTTTTATCCTGGTTTAGTCCTAATTTAGTCCTAGTTTAGACCTGGTTTAGTCTTGGTTTAGACCTGGTTTTATCCTAGTTTAGACCTGGTTTTATCCTGGTTTAGACCTGGTTTTATCCTCATTTAGACCTGGTTTTATCCTGATTTAGACCTGGTTTTATCCTGGTTTAGACCTGGTTTTATCCTGGTTTAGACCTGGTTTTATCCTCATTTAGACCTGGTTTTATCCTGGTTTAGACCTGGTTTTGTCCCATGTTAATCTTGGTTTAATCATAATAGTAATAATAAAAAAAGTTACTTTACATGTAGGTGCATTATTCCTTCACTCCTCAGTCACACTCTGCTACTGCTGTAGCCAAAACTGCCCTGGGGCAGACTGATGAAAGCGTGGCTGCCAGTCTGTGCCTACAGCCTCTCCGACCACCACTAAACACAGTCACACTGACACATTTACACAGGCAAGGCGGGTGAAGTGTCTTGCCCAAGGACATAACAAGCAGCTACTACTAGTCCTGGTTTAGTCCTGGTTTAGTCCTGGTTTAGTCCTGGTTTAGTCCTGGTTTAGTCCTGGTTTAGTCCTGGTTTAGTCCTGGTTTAGTCTCATGTTAGTCTTGGTTTAATCTTGATTCAGGCTCATTAACCCATTAAAATGGTATTTGTGAACCCAAATATTTCCTGATACTTGAAGTGAAAGGTTTGAGAATCACTGGGCTAATACTGTTCTTCTTGGTTTTTGCTCTTTAATGCAAGTTTGCAAGTTAAATGTGCTTTTTATGCTGCTCATATCATAAACAGTTCACATCTGATTGAACCAAAACCAGCAGAAATTCACATAAAACCTTTAAGACCCGTTTAAAACCATTTAAAATATATATTTTTTTATTTAAAAAAACATTTAAAACTGTAATCCGTTTTAGTCCTCTGCCATTCATGTTGTTATATTTTTAAACACATTTATAGAATAAGTACATTTGCCTGACCTGCCATTTTGTTAAAACGTGCGTGGGGCTTTAACTCTGCAGGTTCAGCAGATGTTAGTGGTCAGGGGGTTAGCAATGTCGCTTTACTGCAAGAACACCCTGATACTACACATCATATGAGTGGCAGTGTTTAACTCCATTTTTAAAGTAGGATTACTTTTCAAATAAAGATGCTCATAATTTTAATTTTTTTTTTTTTTTTTTTACTTAACCATTCTTTAACTTGGAAAGTCCCATTGAGATTCACAGATCTCTTTTTGAAGTGAGTCCTGGCCAAGAAGAGACATCAGCAACACAACACAAAATAGAAGTTAAAGACAATGAGGTAAAATTTCTCAAAAGACACATTTAGAAGCAGTGGTAGGTCAGTGCATCTCCAGGTTCTTCAAAAATAGATTCAAAATGCTGCAGAGGACAAGGAGACAAGGAGTTTTAATGTCCTCCATAAACAGTTCCAGTCTGTAAGAGCATGATATTGAATAATAAATCCAGTGACGTGCCCTGTTCTCTGTGGTCTCACAGATCTCCAAAGTGTCCCTCTCGGCCCGGGCCGCTCTCATCTCGTCCATCTACAGTAAGTCCCTCCGAGTGTGCGGCAGCGGCCTGAGCAGCTTCACTCTGGGTGAAGTGGTGAACCTCATGAGCACGGACACAGACCGCGTCGTCAACTTCTTCAACAGCTTCCACGAGCTCTGGAGCCTGCCCTTCCGCTTCTCCATCACCCTCTACCTGCTGCACCTGCAGGTGGGCGTGGCCTTCCTCGGCGGCCTGGTGGTGGCGCTGTTGCTGGTGCCATTCAATAAGTTCCTGGCCTCGCAGATCATCAGCAACAACAGAGAAATGCTGAGGCACAAGGACAGCAGAGTCAAGGTGAGGGCTGGTTATGTTCGTGCAGTTTTGGCAGCATCTAGTGGCAGTGATTGTAATTACACCAAGGAAGAGCTGGAGGTAACAGAGCTGAAGATGTTGAGGTTCTCTTTGGATTAAGAATGAGTCCATCAGAGGGACAGCTCATGTTTTTGGAGATAAAGTTTCCAGATTGAGATGGTTTGGACTTGAACAGAGGAGGGACAGTGAATAAATGAGCAGAAGGATGAGGCTGAGGTTAGAGCTGGAGGCCTAGAGCAGTAGTTCTCAACCTGAGGCACTGGGACCCCTAGGAGTAATTCTTTCATAATTTATTTCCTAGATGATAAGAAAATATTCAAACATTTTTCATATTGAACTATTAAAACATATGACATGCAGAATTATAATTGAATATGATATAATAATATTGTTTTTTATTTTTAGGTTTAATAGTTTGTTTCAAAGAAGAGTTATTAAAATCATTTTAATTTTACATTATTATTTTTTCTTTTGTAAAGGTAATGGGAGCAGCACTCACACTGGTCTGAAAACAGTACTGCAGTCTAAATCAAAACAATGGTCTCTTTTCTGATTGGACGATCAGCGATGCAGGTTTAGAACCAAAACAAAAAATGTAAACAAAAACAACTTGGCCATTATGTAAAATTTATTTTTAATTGTTAATAACTCATCTGTACCATTGTTATCAGTAAAACTAATATTTGATCAAAACATGTTTACATCATATCTTGGGAAACGCATGTAATTTTTATGAAATATAAACTTTTATACATAAAATAAGTAGTAAATAATATGAATAAAAAAAATTAAATATAGTAAAATAACAATGTAGCAAGAGTTGATATTTTTATTTATTTATTTTTGGATTTTTCTGAATAATAATCTACACAGATGAGTGGGGGGGTGCTCATGGTATAACAAAAAGCCCAGGGGGTACATAAAACGAAAACGTTTGGTGTCCTAGAGGAAGACCAGAGACAGATTTATGGACGTAGTGAAAGAGGACATGAAGTTAGTTGGTGTGAGACGATGCAGAGGATTCTGGGTTAAAGATGGAGGCAGAGGATTCACTGTGCTGAGCTTGCTCCACAGCTGATGACCGAGATCCTGTTCGGGATCCGGGTGATTAAGTTTTACCACTGGGAGCCTCACTTCACGGAGAAAGTGTCCCGCAGCAGAGAGAAGGAGCTGTCCCACCTGAGGACCCTCAAGTACCTGGACGCTCTGTGTGTCTACACCTGGGCCGCCCTGCCTGTGGTCATCTCCATCCTCACTTTCGTCACCTACGTCCTGCTGGGACACCAACTCACCGCCGCCAAGGTCAGAGGGAAGGGTTTGTGCAGAGAGAGAAACTAAATGGGTCTGTGGTGGGACAGAGTCATCTTTTTTACCCTAAACATACCTGGACCTTGTCTTTCTCTCCTCTCCCAGGTCTTCACGACTCTGGCTCTGGTGGGACAGCTGATCATCCCGTTAAATGCTTTTGCCTGGGTGTTGAACGGGGTGCTGGAGGCGAAAGTGTCCCTGGATCGAATTCAGAGATTCTTCAAACTGAAGAACCAGGATCTGCAGGCTCACTACGCTCTGGGTACGCTACTGCTGCTGTGTTTTTAGCTATAAAATCTACAAAAAATGAACGAATATTTGAAAGTCTCCTGCTTTCCTGGCTTGTATGTAGCAGCTATGACCCCTTATTTTATGGTGCATTCATGTGGTCCTCTGGAACTTGGGAACTTGGGTCAAAACCTGCTGCACGACTTTCATACTTGAGCAGCTGATTTATTTATTTGCATTTTATTCATGAGCTCTTTGACTAAACGTTGCTTATAGTGAGTTCACTATAAGTTGTTGCTCGCAGAGAAGTAGAATTGTGTTAGAAATGCTAATCATTGTGGTTAATTTATTTTACCCCTAACTTCCAAGCTCTTTGGCTAAAGCTATGTATGCAAATTGTACTAGCGCTCAGGTTTTTAGTAGTGAGAAGGCAACGTTAAATCTGTCTAGTTAGATGTGCTAAAGCTACACTGTAAAAAAAAATTTTACGGTAAAAAACTGGCAGCTGTGGTTGCCAGAATTCTACCGTAAAAACTACAAGAGGCCTTTATTTCATTTTACAGTTTAATTTTATCACAAATGTTGTTTTTACAGTTTTTGACTTGAGTTATTATTTACTGTAAAATTTAAAGTTATTATCTTTAAAAAAAAAATAGATTAACTGTATATTTTACAGTTTGCGACTTACGTTTTAATCAACATTTACTGTAAAATTTACAGTTATTATCTTTTGAAAAGGTGTTAAACTGTAATAAAAACAGTACTCAATTATTTTAACAGTGCTATACTGTATACATTACAAAAAATAAAATAAAAAAATACAATTTTGCCTTATTTTTAATATTACAGTTAATTACCGTAACCAAAACAGTATTTTACCGATATATCAATTACGGTCTTTTACTGTTGAGATTTTACAGATTTTTACCATGAAATCTACAGATATTTTTTACAGTGTACACTACCTGATGTTGTGACTGTGAAAGTGATGTGTCAAAAAAAAAGTCGCGTTTCAATGATACACTCCCCTTTCCTAATTCGTCTCCTTGGCGACGCTCTGTCACAGTCTCACACAAACCTGGAAGTCTGTACACAGCCAGGAGCTGTCACAATAACACAGCACAGATCTGGAGTTTGCTTTTAATTCTTTAAAATAAAAAATAAAAATACTGTGAATAAACTATATACATTTTGAAATAAAACAATAGCTCCTTCACCTTGTTCCTGATAGATTCTAGTTCTGGATAGATAAAGGATGTATCGACCAATCAGAGAGCTCCTGTCCTATGAAAGCGTGTGATTGGTTAAACTGTTCCTTCCCTCGCTCTAAAACAAAAACCCTTATAATACAGCCCACAGGTGACCTCAAAGTCTCATTTTTTCTCAATAACCAATAACTAAATAATTATCTTTGCCAAAATACAAGGAAAAAGAAATCAGGCAGTGCAGCTTTAATTATTAGCATTACTTCATCAATAACTCCACTGGTCTACATGTGGTGATGCCAATGTCCCGACTTTCTCAGATAAAAGCACATGAACATAAACAAATCAGGAAAACAACTTCTCATCTTGGAAAGACAAGCACCTGAGGAGCTCATGAACGCAGCATTAACCGTCATCATATGTGGCCTGTTAGATGGCTCTTAAAATGTGAACCAACCAGGTCAACTGAGTAAAATGTTTATATCATTCAGCTTTTAGTGAAAGACATAGAGTTGAAATAGTGCTTCCCATTTGGCCAACGATATCTGAAAGTTCCTCGCTCACAGGTTCTGAGTTTGTAAATGTAACTAAAATAATACAAACCCTCATTAATCTGTTTTTTCCCACAGTGTGTCCTGAAGACGATCAGACCTGTGTCCTGCTGAACCAGGGAACGTTTTCGTGGCTGAGTCCAGACCAGGACCAAGATGGATCAGAAAGAGAGGGCAAAGGCAGTTTAATCCTGCAGGGACTTAACCTGCACATTACCAAGGTAAGAGAAAGACTTTAACATAGGGCTATTTATCCTATAATACTGTAGCTCTGTACTCTTCACCTCTACAGTTATAGCAGTTTATTTGTTTGCAACAGCATGTGCTTGGGTTTTTTCTATGTAAGATTTATATCAGCCACTATAGATAACGGTAAATATTAATAGATCGCTTTGGATTTAATCTATTATTTATATTATTGCTATTTAGCAATTTACAAAAATATAAGTATAAGACATGTGTAAGTAAATAAATATAACAATGTAAGTAAATGTCCTAGTTTATATGTAACTTTGTTGTCACATCTAGGGCTCTCTGGTTGTCGTCGTGGGAAAGGTCGGCTGTGGGAAGAGTTCATTACTGGCAGCTGTCACTGGAGAACTGAACAGGTAACACTGCTCATGAGAACAGGATTTTGAAGCAGTTTACAGAAGAAATCCTCCAGTGTTTCATTACCAAAACTGGAAACATATGTTGCTAACACCAGCTTGTTTGTTTAAAAAAGCACATAAGTTTGTTTTCTATTAAAGGAGCTAATTTGGGAAAAAAAAACATTTTTTTTATTACTTCTTATATTTGCCCAAAAGGAGTATCTGTTGTCCAATCACCCGGCTTCAATTTTTCTAAGCAGTAATGTCTAGGGCCCTGTACTAAAAGCTGGATTAGAGCGTTGGCGAGGTAACTTCAGGGCTGACCCTGGGTTGTTGGTACGAAGCTGGATCTCTTTCTTTCAAGGTAGCTCTCTATGGAAACATGTGCTGAAGAGCTAACCTGGTCCGGAGCTGGTTAAGTTACAGTATAACACAAGAAGATGGCTCTTTGATCAATCAATGATGAGCTGCTCTGAGCAGAACGAGCTGCGGTGAGACCGTGTAAAGTCATAACTTTATAAATAAATTTATAAATAAATGATATTCTGTCCAGAATGACTCACAATCTCTGTATTCTATGAAAAAATAAATTTTGTATTAAACTATGATCAATATTATGCTTTAAAACCCCTGCAGACTTCTGTCTGGTTAATATTAGTCTTTACACTAAATGTGATATATTCACTTTGTTCAGTTTATGGAGCTGTGCCACATGTTTCATGAGTTCAGTGCACAAATCTATGGTTTAGTGTTGTTTGAGTGATATTCAGATGAACTGTCTCTGTGACATTGTGTGATTGGTCGTTTTAGCAGCGACTCCACCTGTTCCACATGAACACTCACAGCTCCACAGAGAAACCCAGGGTTAAGCTCAGCTCCATCAGAGAAACCCAGGGTTAACTCAGCTCCTCAGAGAAACCCAGGGTTAGCTCAGCTTCACAGAGAAACCCAGGGTTAACTCAGCTCCTCAGAGAAACCCAGGGTTAACTCAGCTCCTCAGAGAAACCCAGGGTTACTCAGCTTCACAGAGAAACCCAGGGTTAACTCAGCTCCTCAGAGAAACCCAGGGTTAACTCAGCTTCACAGAGAAACCCAGGGTTAACTCAGCTCCTCAGAGAAACCCAGGGTTAACTCAGCTCCTCAGAGAAACCCAGGGTTAACTCAGCTCCTCAGAGAAACCCAGGGTTAACTCAGCTTCACAGAGAAACCCAGGGTTAACTCAGCTTCACAGAGAAACCCAGGGTTAACTCAGCTCCTCAGAGAAACCCAGGGTTAACTCAGCTCCTCAGAGAAACTCAGGGTTAACTCAGCTTCACAGAGAAACTCAGGGTTAACTCAGCTCCTCAGAGAAACTCAGGGTTAACTCAGCTTCACAGAGAAACCCAGGGTTAACTCAGCTCCTCAGAGAAACCCAGGGTTAACTCAGCTCCTCAGAGAAACTCAGGGTTAACTCAGCTTCACAGAGAAACCCAGGGTTAACTCAGCTCCTCAGAGAAACCCAGGGTTAACTCAGCTCCTCAGAGAAACCCAGGGTTAACTCAGCTTCACAGAAAAACCCAGGGTTAACTCAGCTCCTCAGAGAAACCCAGGGTTGACTCAGCTCTACAGAGAAACCCAGGGTTAACTCAGCTTCACAGAAAAACCCAGGGTTAACTCAGCTCCTCAGAGAAACCCAGGGTTAACTCAGCTCCTCAGAGAAACCCAGGGTTAACTCAGCTTCACAGAAAAACCCAGGGTTAACTCAGCTCCTCAGAGAAACACAGGGTTGACTCAGCTCTACAGAGAAGTTCAGCCAGCTTCGTTGTACAGGCCACTGGTTTTGTGTGATTCTGCCGTAGTTTGTTTTAAAACCTTTCTCCTTTCATCACAGACTGAGCGGTGTGGTGTTCGTGGCTGGCAGAGAGCAGGGCTTCGGTCTGGCCTCTCAGGAGTCCTGGATCCAGCACGCCTCAGTCCGGGACAATATTCTGTTTGGCAAAGACTACGACCCCGGGTTTTACCAGAGGGTCATAGAGGCCTGCGCACTCTCCGACGATCTCAATGTAAGAGATTTAAATACTAGGCCACCAATCATCTGCCTCAGCGAATTGCATAATGGTTCTGCATTGGTTGATTTATGCCAGATGCCCTTTCTAACACTTATGCCAAAATCTTCACTTTGTCTTCACCTGTAATGTTTGTCTTGACTTGTTCTGTCCCTGCAGGTTTTGCCGAACGGTGACAGGACAGAGGTGGGCGAGAACGGCGTGACTCTGAGCGGAGGACAGAAAGCACGACTCGCTTTGGCCCGAGCTGTTTACATGGTCAGCACACACAAACACAAACACTCTTTATACTGACAATTATCACAACCACAAATACCCGGCCGGGTAAAACCCGAACGAGCGACGTGGGCCCGACCTCCTGTGGGCTCACCACCTGCAGAGGAAACTGTAGGGGACCTGTGCAATATGGATCGGGCAGCAGTCGAAGGCAGGTGCCACGGCGACCAGGTCCCTGGACACAGCCTTCTAGCTGTAGGGACTGGGGGGGAAGGAGCCTGAGCTTGTGCGGGAGGTTGAGAGATACCTGGCTAGATATAGTCGGGCTCACCTCCACGCAGGCGGCGGGCTGGTGTGGGCTTGCTCATAGCCCCCCAGCTCAGCCGCTGTCCAACTGTGTTGGAGTTTACCCCAGTAAACGAGAGGGTCGCGTCCCTGCGCCTTTAGGTTGGGAACAGGTCTCTCACTGTGGTTTGTGCCTTACGGGCCGAATAGCAGTACAGAGTACCCGGCCTTCTTTGAGTCCCTGGGAGGGGTACTGGAAGGTGCACCGACTGGGGACTCCATTGTTTTGCTGGGAAACTTCAACACCCACGTGGGCAGCGACAGCGACACATGGAGGGGTGTGATTGGGAAGAACGGCCTCCCCGATCTGAACCCGAGTGGTGTCTTGTTATTGGACTTCTGTGCTAGTCACAGTTTGTCCATAACAAACACCATGTTCGAGTACAAGGGTGTCCATCAGTGCACATGGCACCAGGACACCCTAGGCCGGAGGTCGATGATCAACTTTGTAGTCATGTCATCTGACCTTCGGCTGTGTGTTTTGGACACTCAGGTGAAGAGAGGGGCTGAGCTGTCAACCGATCACCACCTGGTGGTGAGTTGGATCCGCTGGCGGGGAAGGAGGCCAGACAGACTCGGCAGACCCAAACGTATTGTGAGGGTCTGTTGGGAACGTCTGGCTGAGCCCTCTGTCAGAGGGGTCTTCAACTCCCACCTCCGGGAGAGATGCGACCAGATCCCGAGGGAGTTGGAGACATGGAGTCCGAGTGGACCGTGTTCTACACCTCTATTGTCGATGCGGCCGTTTGGAGCTGTGGCCGTAGGGTCTCTGGTGCTTGTCGTGGCGGCAACCCCCAAACCCAGTGGTGGACACCGGAAGTAAGGGATGCCGTCAGGCTGAAGAAGGAGTCCTATCGAGCCTGGTTGACTTGTGGGACTCCTGAGGCAGCTGACGGGTACCGGCAGGCCAAGCGTGCTGCAGCCCGGGCGGTTGCGGAGGCAAAAACTCGGGTCTGATAGTCGGCCGATAATCGAACCTCGGATTCAGGAGGTACAATGCGGTTTTTCGTCTTGGCTGTGGAACAGTGGACCAGCTCTACACCCTCTATCGGATGCTCGAGGGTTCATGGGAGTCCGCCCATCCAGTCCACATGTGTTTTGAGGATTTGGAGAAAGCATTCAACCGTGTCCTCCGTAGTGTCCTGTGGGGGGTGCTCTGGGAGTACGGGGTCCGAGGCCCTTTGCTAAGGGCTGTCCGGTCCCTGTATGACCGGAGCAGGAGTTTGGTTCGCATTGCCGGTTGTAAGTCGGACCTGTTCCCAGTGCATGTTGGACTCCGGCAGGGCTGCCCTTTGTCACCGGTTCTGTTCATTATTTTTATGGACAGAATTTCTAGGCGCAGCCAGGGGCCGGAGGGAGTCTGGTTTGGGAACCACAGGATTTCATCTCTGCTTTTTGCGGATGATGTCCTGCTGGTTTCATCAAACCAGGACCTTCAGTGTGCACTGGAGCGGTTTGCGGCCGAGTGTGAAGCGGCTGGGATGAGAATCAGCACCTCCAAGTCCGAGGCCATGGTTCTCGATCGGAAAAGGGTGGCTTGTCCTCTCCAGGTTGGAGGAGAGTTCCTGCCTCAAGTGGAGGAGTTTAAGTATCTTGGGGTCTTGTTCACGAGTGAGGGAAGGATGGAGCGTGAGATTGACAGACGGATCGGTGCAGCGTCTGCAGTAATGCGGTCGTTAGGGTTAGGGTTAGGTTTGGGTTAGGGTTATCGGTCTGTCGTGGTGAAGAAGGAGCTGAGCTGAAATGCGAAGCTCTCGATTTACTGTCGATCTACGTTCCTACTCTCACCTATGGTCATGAGCTTTGGGTCATGACCGAAAGGACAAGATCCCGGATACAAGCGGCCTGAAATGAGTTTCCTCCGCAGGGTGGCTGGGCGCACACTTAGAGATAGGGTGAGGAGCCCTGTTACCCGGGAGGAGCTCGGAGTAGAGCCGCTGCTCCTCCACATTCAAGAGTAGTCAGTTGAGGTGGCTCGGGCATCTGTTCCAGATGCCTCCTAGACGCCTCCCTGGGGAGGTGTTCCGGGCATGTCCCACCTGGGAGGAGGCCCCGGGGAGGACCTAGGACACGCTGGAGGGACTATGTCTCTCGGCCTGGGAACGCCTTGGGGTCCCCCCGGTAGAGCTGGAGGAAGTGTCTGTGGAGAGGGAAGTCTGGGCATCTTTGCTTAGACTGCTGCCTCCGCGACCTGGCCCAGGATAAGCGGAAGTATACTTGCTTATAAAGTTACATTTTGTGTATATTTACTTGTAAGGGAACATTTTAACAACCACAAAAGGCATAGATTTAAATACAATATATCTGGAATTATTCATATTTATTACCAAGCGATACCTTAGAAAATATCTGGCTTTTCAAGTGCCGTCGTTAATGGACTGCAATTAGTCTAAACCAGATCTAAACCAAAACTAAATCAGGGCTAAATCAGGGCTAAACCAGGACTAAACCAGGACTAAACTAGCAATAAACTAGGACTAAACAAGGTCTAAACCAGCACTAACCAGGGCTAAACCAGGACTGAACCAGGGTTGAACCAGGGCTAAACCACATCTAAACAAGGACTAAACCAGGTCTAAACCAGGACTAAACCAGGTCTAAACCAGGACTAAACCAGGTATATCTAATGTATAATGTGTAACCTCTCCCCAGGACAAAGACATCTACCTCCTGGACGACCCACTCGCTGCTGTGGACACCGATGTGGCCGAACACCTGATGAAGAAATGCATCATGGACCTTCTCAAGGAAAAAACCAGGATCCTCTGCACCCACCGCATTGAGTTTGTGGATCAGGCCGATCTGGTCGTCCTCATGGAGAACGGGACTATCGTCAAAACAGGTACGAACTTAAAATAGCCTGTTATGTGTTTTGTAGTTTAAGCATGATTTTATAACTCGTCTGTTATTGTGGTTTCTTTAAAGGCTCTCCAGCAGAAATCCTTCCTTTGGTGGAGGTTGCTCCGAAGACACGAAAAAATGAGGACAACAAGAATGAGAAAGGTATGGCTTCAAATGGAAAGTATGCAATTTTGTGACTCAGGCCCATGAGCAGTATTATTCAGCCCTTAGCTTCAGGACTTTGTGGAGCGTCCGTTCACTTTTATCACTTCTAAGAAACGTTTTGGGTTACTGCTAACAAGCTGCTGCTGCCACTCCACTGGAGTCTTTACCCATTCTTTACCTGCAAAATCCTCTTGCTCAGTGATGTTTGATGGCCTGATCAGAATGAGTCTGGTGACGTTGTATGCGCTTTAGAAACGCGCAGGAGCACTTCCTGGTTTCATGCGTCTACGTAGAGCTGTGAGACCGAGTGTTTTCAGCTCTTGAGAAGGGCAGCGCCTCAGCATACAGGATTACTCAAACATGTGAATGAAACAAAATACTACTCCAGGTCTGTTTTTGAGGAGAAACGATATTATATCATGGTTAAAAGCTTTATGTTATGTTGTGGTTAAGGCCATGAAGGAAGAAACATTTGGTAATGTAGCTTATATGTAAATAATTAACTTACAACTGAGCTTTTGGGTGAAACCTCTCTGTGGAAGTAA